>JAVRKA010000637.1:0-72794 GCA_034508555.1 Venustoraphidia nigricollis
AAACGCCTATCGACACCTATATCTGAAATGCCTATCGACACCTATATCTGAAATGCCTATCGACACCTATATCTGAAATGCCTATCGACACCTATATCTGAAATGCCTATCGACACCTATATCTGAAATGCCTATCGACACCTATTTTTGAAATGCCTATCGGAAACTAAATCTGAAATGCCTATCAGCACCTATATTTGAAATGCCTATCGGCAACCATATCTGGAATGCCTATCGGCACCTATATTTGAAATGCCTATCGGCTTCTATATCTGAAATGCCTATCGGCACCTATTTTTAAAATGCCAATCGGCAACTATATCTGAAATGCCTATCGGCACCTATATCTGAAATGCCTATCGACACCTATATCTGAAATGCCTATCGACACCTATATCTGAAATGCCTATCGACACCTATATCTGAAATGCCTATCGACACCTATTTTTGAAATGCCTATCGGAAACTACATCTGAAATGCCTATCAGCACCTATATTTGAAATGCCTATCGGCAACCATATCTGGAATGCCTATCGGCACCTATATTTGAAATGCCTATCGGCTTCTATATCTGAAATGCCTATCGGCACCTATTTTTAAAATGCCAATCGGCAACTATATCTGAAATGCCTATCGGCACCTATATCTGAAATGCCTATCGACACCTATATCTGAAATGCCTATCGACACCTATATCTGAAATGCCTATCGACACCTATATCTGAAATGCCTATCGACACCTATATCTGAAATGCCTATCGACACCTATTTTTGAAATGCCTATCGGAAACTACATCTGAAATGCCTATCAGCACCTATATTTGAAATGCCTATCGGCAACCATATCTGGAATGCCTATCGGCACCTATATTTGAAATGCCTATCGGCTTCTATATCTGAAATGCCTATCGGCACCTATTTTTAAAATGCCAATCGGCAACTATATCTGAAATGCCTATCGGCACCTATATCTGAAATGCCTATCGACACCTATATCTGAAATGCCTATCGACACCTATATCAGAAATGCCTATCGACACCTATATCTGAAATGCCTATCGACACCTATATCTGAAATGCCTATCGACACCTATATCTGAAATGCCTATCGACACCTATATCTGAAATGCCTATCGACACCTATATCTGAAATGCCTAGCGACACCTATTTTTGAAATGCCTATCGGAAACTACATCTGAAATGCCTATCAGCACCTAAATTTGAAATGCCTATCGGCAACCATATCTGGAATGCCTATCGGCACCTATATTTGAAATGCCTATTGGCTTCTATATCTGAAATGCCTATCGGCACCTATTTTTAAAATGCCAATCGGCAACTATATCTGAAATGCCTATCGGCACCTATATCTGAAATGCCTATCGACACCTATATTTGAAATGCCTATCGACACCTATATCTGAAATGCCTATCGACACCTTTATCTGAAATGCCTATCGACACCTATATCTGAAATGCCTATCGAATCCTATATCTGAAATGCCTATCGACACCTATATCTGAAATGCCAATCGGCAACTATATCTGAAATGCCTATCGGCACCTATATCTGAAATGCCTATCGACACCTATATCTGAAATGCCTATCGACACCTATATCAGAAATGCCTATCGACACCTATATCTGAAATGCCTATCGACACCTATATCTGAAATGCCTATCGACACCTATATCTGAAATGCCTATCGACACCTATATCTGAAATGCCTATCGACACCTATATCTGAAATGCCTATCGACACCTATTTTTGAAATGCCTATCGGAAACTAAATCTGAAATGCCTATCAGCACCTATATTTGAAATGCCTATCGGCAACCATATCTGGAACGCCTATCGGCACCTATATTTGAAATGCCTATCGGCTTCTATATCTGAAATGCCTATCGGCACCTATTTTTAAAATGCCAATCGGCAACTATATCTGAAATGCCTATCGGCACCTATATCTGAAATGCCTATCGACACCTATATCTGAAATGCCTATCGACACCTATATCTGAAATGCCTATCGACACCTATATCTGAAATGCCTATCGACACCTATATCTGAAATGCCTATCGACACCTATTTTTGAAATGCCTATCGGAAACTAAATCTGAAATGCCTAACAGCACCTATATTTGAAATGCCTATCGGCAACCATATCTGGAATGCCTATCGGCACCTATATTTGAAATGCCTATCGGCTTCTATATCTGAAATGCCTATCGGCACCTATTTTTAAAATGCCAATCGGCAACTATATCTGAAATGCCTATCGGCACCTATATCTGAAATGCCTATCGACACCTATATCTGAAATGCCTATCGACACCTATATCTGAAATGCCTATCGACACCTATATTTGAAATGCCTATCGACACCTATTTTTGAAATGCCTATCGGAAACTACATCTGAAATGCCTATCAGCACCTATATTTGAAATGCCTATCGGCAACCATATCTGGAATGCCTATCGGCACCTATATTTGAAATGCCTATCGGCTTCTATATCTGAAATGCCTACCGGCACCTATTTTTAAAATGCCAATCGGCAACTATATCTGAAATGCCTATCGGCACCTATATCTGAAATGCCTATCGACACCTATATCTGAAATGCCTATCGACACCTATATCTAAAATGCCTATCGACACCTATATCTGAAATGCCTATCGACACCTATATCTGAAATGCCTATCGACACCTATATCTGAAATGCCTATCGACACCTATATCTGAAATGCCTATCGACACCTATATCTGTAATGCCTATCGACACCTATTTTTGAAATGCCTATCGGAAACTACATCTGAAATGCCTATCAGCACCTATATTTGAAATGCCTATCGGCAACCATATCTGGAATGCCTATCGGCACCTATATTTGAAATGCCTATCGGCTTCTATATCTGAAATGCCTATCGGCACCTATTTTTAAAATGCCAATCGGCAACTATATCTGAAATGCCTATCGGCACCTATATCTGAAATGCCTATCGACACCTATATCTGAAATGCCTATCGACACCTATATCTGAAATGCCTATCGACACCTATATCTGAAATGCCTATCGACACCTATATCTGAAATGCCTATCGACACCTATATCTGAAATGCCTATCGACACCTATATCTGAAATGCCTATCGACACTTATATCTGAAATGCCTATCTACACCTATTTTTGAAATGCCTATCGGAAACTACATCTGAAATGCCTATCAGCACCTATATTTGAAATGCCCATCGGCAACCATATCTGGAATGCCTATCGGCACCTATATTTGAAATGCCTATCGGCTTCTATATCTGAAATGCCTATCGGCACCTATTTTTAAAATGCCAATCGGCAACTATATCTGAAATGCCTATCGGCACCTATATCTGAAATGCCTATCGACACCTATATCTGAAATGCCTATCGACACCTATATCTGAAATGCCTATCGACACCTATATCTGAAATGCCTATCTACACCTTAATCTGAAATGCCTATCGACACCTATATCTGAAATGCCTATCGACACCTATATCTGAAATGCCTATCGACACCTATATCTGAAATGCCTATCGACACCTATATCTGAATTGCCTATCGACACCTATTTTTGAAATGCCTATCGGAAACTACATCTGAAATGCCTATCAGCACCTATATTTGAAATGCCTATCGGCAACCATATCTGGAATGCCTATCGGCACCTAAATTTGAAATGCCTATCGGCTTCTATATCTGAAATGCCTATCGGCACCTATTTTTAAAATGCCAATCGGCAACTATATCTGAAATGCCTATCGGCACCTATATCTGAAATGCCTATCGACACCTATATCTGAAATGCCTATCGACACCTATATCTGAAATGCCTATCGACACCTATATCTGAAATGCCTATCGACACTTATATTTGAAATGCCTATCGACACCTATATCTGAAATGCCTATCGACACCTATATCTGAAATGCCTATCGACACCTATATCTGAAATGCCTATCGACACCTATTTTTGAAATGCCTATCGGAAACTACATCTGAAATGCTTATCAGCACCTATATTTGAAATGCCTATCGGCAACCATATCTGGAATGCCTATCGGCACCTATATTTGAAATGCCTATCGGCTTCTATATCTGAAATGCCTATCGGCACCTATTTTTAAAATGCCAATCGGCAACTATATCTGAAATGCCTATCGGCACCTATATCTGAAATGCCCATCGACACCTATATCTAAAATGCCTATCGACACCTATATCTGAAATGCCTATCGACACCTATATCTGAAATGCCTATCGACACTTATATCTGAAATACCTATCGACACCTATATCTGAAATGCCTATCGACACCTATATCTGAAATGCCTATCGACACCTATATCTGAAATGCCTATCGACACCTATTTTTGAAATGCCTATCGGAAACTACATCTGAAATGCCTATGAGCACCTATATTTGAAATGCCTATCGGCAACCATATCTGGAATGCCTATCGGCACCTATATTTGAAATGCCTATCGGCTTCTATATCTGAAATGCCTATCGGCACCTATTTTTAAAATGCCAATCGGCAACTATATCTGAAATGCCTATCGGCACCTATATCTGAAATGCCTATCGACACCTATATCTGAAATGCCTATCGACACCTATATCTGAAATGCCTATCGACACCTATATCTGAAATGCCTATCGACACCTATATCTGAAATGTCTATCGACACCTATATCTGAAATGCCTATCGACACCTATATCTGAAATGCCTATCGACACCTTTATCTGAAATGCCTATCGACACCTATATCTGAAATGCCTATCGACACCTATTTTTGAAATGCCTATCGGAAACTACATCTGAAATGCCTATCAGCACCTATATTTTAAATGCCTATCGGCAACCATATCTGGAATGCTTATCGGCACCTATATTTGAAATGCCTATCGGCTTCTATACCAGAAATGCCTATCGGCACCTATTTTTAAAATGCCAATCGGCAACTATATCTGAAATGCCTATCGGCACCTATATCTGAAATGCCTATCGACACCTATATCTGAAATGCCTATCGACACCTATATCTGAAATGCCTATCGACACCTATATCTGAAATGCCTATCGACACCTATATCTGAAATGCCTATCGACACCTATATCTGAAATGCCCATCGACGCCTATATCTGAAATGCCTATCGACACCTATATCTGAAATGCCTATCGACACCTATTTTTGAAATGCCTATCGGAAACTACATCTGAAATGCCTATCAGCACCTATATTTGAAATGCCTATCGGCAACCATATATGGAATGCCTATCGGCACCTATATTTGAAATGCCTATCGGCTTCTATATCTGAAATGCCTATCGGCACCTATTTTTAAAATGCCAATCGGCAACTATATCTGAAATGCCTATCGGCACCTATATCTGAAATGCCTATCGACACCTATATCTGATTAGCCTATCGACACCTATATCTGAAATGCCTATCGACACCTATATCTGAAATGCCTATCGACACCTATATCTGAAATGCCTATCGACACCTATATCTGAAATGCCTATCGACACCTATATCTGAAATGCCTATCGACACCTATTTTTGAAATGCCTATCGGAAACTACATCTGAAATGCCTATCAGCACCTATATTTGAAATGCCTATCGGCAAACATATCTGGAATGCCTATCGGCACCTATATTTCAAATGCCTAACAGCTTCTATATCTGAAATGCCTATCGGCACCTATTTTTAAAATGCCAATCGGCAACTATATCTGAAATGCCTATCGGCACCTATATCTGAAATGCCTATCGACACCTATATCTGAAATGCCTATCGACACCTATATCTGAAATGCCTTTCGACACCTATATCTGAAATGCCTATCGACACCTATATCTGAAATGCCTATCGACACCTATATCTGAAATGCCTATCGACACCTATATCTGAAATGCCTATCGACACCTATTTTTGAAATGCCTATCGGAAACTACATCTGAAATGCCTATCAGCACCTAAATTTGAAATGCCTATCGGCAACCATATCTGGAATGCCTATCGGCACCTATATTTGAAATGCCTATCGGCTTCTATATCTGAAATGCCTATCGGCACCTATTTTTAAAATGCCAATCCGCAACTATATCTGAAATGCCTATCGGCACCTATATCTGAAATGCCTATCGACACCTATATCTGAAATGCCTATCGACACCTATATCTGAAATGCCTATCGACACCTATATCTGAAATGCCTATCGACACCTATATCTGAAATGCCTATCGAATCCTATATCTGAGATGCCTATCGACACCTATATCTGAAATGCCAATCGACACCTATATCTGAAATGCCTATCGACACCTATATCTGAAATGCCCATCGACACCTACTTTTGAAATGCCTATCGGAAACTACATCTGAAATGCCTATCAGCACCTATATTTGAAATGCCTATCGGCAACCATATCTGGAATGCCTATCGGCACCTATATTTGAAATGCCTATCGGCTTCTATATCTAAAATGCCTATCGGCACCTATTTTTAAAATGCCAATCGGCACCTATATCTGAAATGCCTATCGACACCTATATCTGAAATGCCTATCGACACCTATATCTGAAATGCCTATCGACACCTATATCTGAAATGCCTATCGACACTTATATCTGAAATGCCTATCGACACCTCTATCTGAAATGCCTATCGACACCTATATCTGAAATGCCTATCGACACCTATATCTGAAATGCCTATCGACACCTATTTTTGAAATGCCTATCGGAAACTACATCTGAAATGCCTATCAGCACCTATATTTGAAATGCCTATCGGCAACCATATCTGGAATGCCTATCGGCACCTATATTTGAAATGCCTATCGGCTTCTATATCTGAAATGCCTATCGGCACCTATTTTTAAAATGCCAATCGGCAACTATATCTGAAATGCCTATCGGCACCTATATCTGAAATGCCTATCGACACCTATATCTGAAATGCCTATCGACACCTATATCTGAAATGCCTATCGACACCTATATCTGAAATGCCTATCGACACCTATATCTGAAATGCCTATCGACACCTATTTGGAAATGCCTATCGGAAACTACATCTAAAATGCCTATCAGCACCTATATTTGAAATGCCTATCGGCAACCATATCTGGAATGCCCATCGGCACCTATATTTGAAATGCCTATCGGCTTCTATATCTGAAATGCCTATCGGCACCTATTTTTAAAATGCCAATCGGCAACTATATCTGAAATGCTTATCGGCACCTATATCTGAAATGCCTATCGACACCTATATCTGAAATGCCTATCGACACCTATATCTGAAATGCCTATCGACACCTATATCTGAAATGCCTATCGACACCTATATCTGAAATGCCTATCGACACCTATATCTGAAATGCCTATCGACACCTATATCTGAAATGCCTATCGACACCTATATCTGAAATGCCTATCGAATCCTATATCTGAAATGCCTATGGACACCTATATCTGAAATGCCAATCGACACCTATATCTGAAATGCCTATCAACGCCTATATCTGAAATGCCTATCGACACCTATTTTTGAAATGCCTATCGGAAACTACATCTGAAATGCCTATCGGCTTCTATATCTGAAATGCCTATCGGCACCTATTTTTAAAATGCCAATCGGCAACTATATCTGAAATGCCTATCGGCACCTATATCTGAAATGCCTATCGACACCTATATCTGAAATGCCTATCGACACCTATATCTGAAATGCCTATCGACACCTATATCTGAAATGCCTATCGACACCTATATCTGAAATGCCTATCGACACCTATAGCTGAAATGCCTATCGACACCTATATCTGAAATGCCTATCGACACCTATATCTGAAATGCCTATCGACACCTATATCTGAAATGCCTATCGACACCTATTTTTGAAATGCCTATCGGAAACTACATCTGAAATGCCTATCAGCACCTATATTTGAAATGCCTATCGGCAACCATATCTGGAATGCCTATCGGCACCTATATTTGAAATGCCTATCGGCTTCTATATCTGAAATGCTTATCGGCACCTATTTTTAAAATGCCAATCGGCAACTATATCTGAAATGCCTATCGGCACCTATATCTGAAATGCCTATCGACACCTATATCTGAAATGCCTATCGACACCTATATCTGAAATGCCTATCGACACCTATATCTGAAATGCCTATCGACACCTATATCTGAAATGCCTATCGACACCTATTTTTGAAATGCCTATCGGAAACTACATCTGAAATGCCTATCAGCACCTATATTTGAAATGCCTATCGGACACCATATCTGGAATGCCTATCGGCACCCATATTTGAAATGCCTATCGGCTTCTATATCTGAAATGCCTATCGGCACCTATTTTTAAAATGCCAATCGGCAACTATATCTGAACTGCCTATCGGCACCTATATCTGAAATGCCTATCGACACCTATATCTGAAATGCCTATCGACACCTATATCTGAAATGCCTATCGACACCTATATCTGAAATGCCTATCGACACCTATATCTGAAATGCCTATCGACACCTATTTTTGAAATGCCTATCGGAAACTACATCTGAAATGCCTATCAGCACCTATATTTGAAATGCCTATCGGCAACCATATCTGGAATGCCTATCGGCACCTATATTTGAAATGCCTATCGGCTTCTATATCTGAAATGCCTATCGGCACCTATTTTTAAAATGCCAATCGGCAACTATATCTGAAATGCCTATCGGCACCTATATCTGAAATGCCTATCGACACCTATATCTGAAATGCCTATCGACACCTATATCTGAAATGCCTATCGACACCTATATCTGAAATGCCTATCGACACCTATATCTGAAATGCCTATCGACACCTATATCTGAAATGCCTATCGACACCTATTTTTGAAATGCCTATCGGAAACTACATCTGAAATGCCTATCAGCACCTATATTTGAAATGCCTATCGGCAACCATATCTGGAATGCCTATCGGCACCTATATTTGAAATGCCTATCGGCTTCTATATCTGAAATGCCTATCGGCACCTATTTTTAAAATGCCAATCGGCAACTATATCTGAAATGCCTATCGGCACCTATATCTGAAATGCCTATCGACACCTATATCTGAAATGCCTATCGACACCTATATCTGAAATGCCTATCGACACCTATATCTGAAATGCCTATCGACACCTATATCTGAAATGCCTATCGACACCTATATCTGAAATGCCTATCGACACCTATATCTGAAATGCCTATCGACACCTATTTTTGAAATGCCTATCGGAAACTACATCTGAAATGCCTATCAGCACCTAAATTTGAAATGCCTATCGGCAACCATATCTGGAATGCCTATCGGCACCTATATTTGAAATGCCTATCGGCTTCTATATCTGAAATGCCTATCGGCACCTATTTTTAAAATGCCCATCGGCAACTATATCTGAAATGCCTATCGGCACCTATATCTGAAATGCCTATCGACACCTATATCTGAAATGCCTATCGACACCTATATCTGAAATGCCTATCGACACCTATATCTGAAATGCCTATCGACACCTATATCTGAAATGCCTATCGAATCCTATATCTGAAATGCCTATCGACACCTATATCTGAAATGCCAATCGACACCTATATCTGAAATGCCTATCGACACCTATATCTGAAATGCCTATCGACACCTATTTTTGAAATGCCTATCGGAAACTACATCTGAAATGCCTATCAGCACCTATATTTGAAATGCCTATCGGCAACCATATCTGGAATGCCTATCGGCACCTATATTTGAAATGCCTATCGGCTTCTATATCTAAAATGCCTATCGGCACCTATTTTTAAAATGCCAATCGGCAACTATATCTGAAATGCCTATCGGCACCTATATCTGAAATGCCTATCGACACCTATATCTGAAATGCCTATCGACACCTATATCTGAAATGCCTATCGACACCTATATCTGAAATGCCTATCGACACCTATATCTGAAATGCCTATCGACACTTATATCTGAAATGCCTATCGACACCTCTATCTGAAATGCCTATCGACACCTATATCTGAAATGCCTATCGACACCTATATCTGAAATGCCTATCGACACCTATTTTTGAAATGCCTATCGGAAACTACATCTGAAATGCCTATCAGCACCTATATTTGAAATGCCTATCGGCAACCATATCTGGAATGCCTATCGGCACCTATATTTGAAATGCCTATCGGCTTCTATATCTGAAATGCCTATCGGCACCTATTTTTAAAATGCCAATCGGCAACTATATCTGAAATGCCTATCGGCACCTATATCTGAAATGCCTATCGACACCTATATCTGAAATGCCTATCGACACCTATATCTGAAATGCCTATCGACACCTATATCTGAAATGCCTATCGACACCTATATCTGAAATGCCTATCGACACCTATTTGGAAATGCCTATCGGAAACTACATCTGAAATGCCTATCAGCACCTATATATGAAATGCCTATCGGCAACCATATCTGGAATGCCCATCGGCACCTATATTTGAAATGCCTATCGGCTTCTATATCTGAAATGCCTATCGGCACCTATTTTTAAAATGCCAATCGGCAACTATATCTGAAGTGCCTATCGGCACCTATATCTGAAATGCCTATCGACACCTATATCTGAAATGCCTATCGACACCTATATCTGAAATGCCTATCGACACCTATATCTGAAATGCCTATCGACACCTATATCTGAAATGCCTATCGACACCTATATCTGAAATGCCTATCGACACCTATATCTGAAATGCCTATCGACACCTATATCTGAAATGCCTATCGAATCCTATATCTGAAATGCCTATCGACACCTATATCTGAAATGCCAATCGACACCTATATCTGAAATGCCTATCAACACCTATATCTGAAATGCCTATCGACACCTATTTTTGAAATGCCTATCGGAAACTACATCTGAAATGCCTATCAGCACCTATATTTGAAATGCCTATCGGCAACCATATCTGGAATGCCTATCGGCACCTATATTTGAAATGCCTATCGGCTTCTATATCTGAAATGCCTATCGGCACCTATTTTTAAAATGCCAATCGGCAACTATATCTGAAATGCCTATCGGCACCTATATCTGAAATGCCTATCGACACCTATATCTGAAATGCCTATCGACACCTATATCTGAAATGCCTATCGACACCTATATCTGAAATGCCTATCTACACCTTAATCTGAAATGCCTATCGACACCTATATCTGAAATGCCTATCGACACCTATATCTGAAATGCCTATCGACACCTATATCTGAAATGCCTATCGACACCTATATCTGAATTGCCTATCGACACCTATTTTTGAAATGCCTATCGGAAACTACATCTGAAATGCCTATCAGCACCTATATTTGAAATGCCTATCGGCAACCATATCTGGAATGCCTATCGGCACCTAAATTTGAAATGCCTATCGGCTTCTATATCTGAAATGCCTATCGGCACCTATTTTTAAAATGCCAATCGGCAACTATATCTGAAATGCCTATCGGCACCTATATCTGAAATGCCTATCGACACCTATATCTGAAATGCCTATCGACACCTATATCTGAAATGCCTATCGACACCTATATCTGAAATGCCTATCGACACTTATATTTGAAATGCCTATCGACACCTATATCTGAAATGCCTATCGACACCTATATCTGAAATGCCTATCGACACCTATATCTGAAATGCCTATCGACACCTATTTTTGAAATGCCTATCGGAAACTACATCTGAAATGCTTATCAGCACCTATATTTGAAATGCCTATCGGCAACCATATCTGGAATGCCTATCGGCACCTATATTTGAAATGCCTATCGGCTTCTATATCTGAAATGCCTATCGGCACCTATTTTTAAAATGCCAATCGGCAACTATATCTGAAATGCCTATCGGCACCTATATCTGAAATGCCCATCGACACCTATATCTAAAATGCCTATCGACACCTATATCTGAAATGCCTATCGACACCTATATCTGAAATGCCTATCGACACTTATATCTGAAATACCTATCGACACCTATATCTGAAATGCCTATCGACACCTATATCTGAAATGCCTATCGACACCTATATCTGAAATGCCTATCGACACCTATTTTTGAAATGCCTATCGGAAACTACATCTGAAATGCCTATGAGCACCTATATTTGAAATGCCTATCGGCAACCATATCTGGAATGCCTATCGGCACCTATATTTGAAATGCCTATCGGCTTCTATATCTGAAATGCCTATCGGCACCTATTTTTAAAATGCCAATCGGCAACTATATCTGAAATGCCTATCGGCACCTATATCTGAAATGCCTATCGACACCTATATCTGAAATGCCTATCGACACCTATATCTGAAATGCCTATCGACACCTATATCTGAAATGCCTATCGACACCTATATCTGAAATGTCTATCGACACCTATATCTGAAATGCCTATCGACACCTATATCTGAAATGCCTATCGACACCTTTATCTGAAATGCCTATCGACACCTATATCTGAAATGCCTATCGACACCTATTTTTGAAATGCCTATCGGAAACTACATCTGAAATGCCTATCAGCACCTATATTTTAAATGCCTATCGGCAACCATATCTGGAATGCTTATCGGCACCTATATTTGAAATGCCTATCGGCTTCTATACCAGAAATGCCTATCGGCACCTATTTTTAAAATGCCAATCGGCAACTATATCTGAAATGCCTATCGGCACCTATATCTGAAATGCCTATCGACACCTATATCTGAAATGCCTATCGACACCTATATCTGAAATGCCTATCGACACCTATATCTGAAATGCCTATCGACACCTATATCTGAAATGCCTATCGACACCTATATCTGAAATGCCCATCGACGCCTATATCTGAAATGCCTATCGACACCTATATCTGAAATGCCTATCGACACCTATTTTTGAAATGCCTATCGGAAACTACATCTGAAATGCCTATCAGCACCTATATTTGAAATGCCTATCGGCAAACATATCTGGAATGCCTATCGGCACCTATATTTCAAATGCCTAACAGCTTCTATATCTGAAATGCCTATCGGCACCTATTTTTAAAATGCCAATCGGCAACTATATCTGAAATGCCTATCGGCACCTATATCTGAAATGCCTATCGACACCTATATCTGAAATGCCTATCGACACCTATATCTGAAATGCCTTTCGACACCTATATCTGAAATGCCTATCGACACCTATATCTGAAATGCCTATCGACACCTATATCTGAAATGCCTATCGACACCTATATCTGAAATGCCTATCGACACCTATTTTTGAAATGCCTATCGGAAACTACATCTGAAATGCCTATCAGCACCTAAATTTGAAATGCCTATCGGCAACCATATCTGGAATGCCTATCGGCACCTATATTTGAAATGCCTATCGGCTTCTATATCTGAAATGCCTATCGGCACCTATTTTTAAAATGCCAATCCGCAACTATATCTGAAATGCCTATCGGCACCTATATCTGAAATGCCTATCGACACCTATATCTGAAATGCCTATCGACACCTATATCTGAAATGCCTATCGACACCTATATCTGAAATGCCTATCGACACCTATATCTGAAATGCCTATCGAATCCTATATCTGAGATGCCTATCGACACCTATATCTGAAATGCCAATCGACACCTATATCTGAAATGCCTATCGACACCTATATCTGAAATGCCCATCGACACCTACTTTTGAAATGCCTATCGGAAACTACATCTGAAATGCCTATCAGCACCTATATTTGAAATGCCTATCGGCAACCATATCTGGAATGCCTATCGGCACCTATATTTGAAATGCCTATCGGCTTCTATATCTAAAATGCCTATCGGCACCTATTTTTAAAATGCCAATCGGCACCTATATCTGAAATGCCTATCGACACCTATATCTGAAATGCCTATCGACACCTATATCTGAAATGCCTATCGACACCTATATCTGAAATGCCTATCGACACTTATATCTGAAATGCCTATCGACACCTCTATCTGAAATGCCTATCGACACCTATATCTGAAATGCCTATCGACACCTATATCTGAAATGCCTATCGACACCTATTTTTGAAATGCCTATCGGAAACTACATCTGAAATGCCTATCAGCACCTATATTTGAAATGCCTATCGGCAACCATATCTGGAATGCCTATCGGCACCTATATTTGAAATGCCTATCGGCTTCTATATCTGAAATGCCTATCGGCACCTATTTTTAAAATGCCAATCGGCAACTATATCTGAAATGCCTATCGGCACCTATATCTGAAATGCCTATCGACACCTATATCTGAAATGCCTATCGACACCTATATCTGAAATGCCTATCGACACCTATATCTGAAATGCCTATCGACACCTATATCTGAAATGCCTATCGACACCTATTTGGAAATGCCTATCGGAAACTACATCTGAAATGCCTATCAGCACCTATATTTGAAATGCCTATCGGCAACCATATCTGGAATGCCCATCGGCACCTATATTTGAAATGCCTATCGGCTTCTATATCTGAAATGCCTATCGGCACCTATTTTTAAAATGCCAATCGGCAACTATATCTGAAATGCTTATCGGCACCTATATCTGAAATGCCTATCGACACCTATATCTGAAATGCCTATCGACACCTATATCTGAAATGCCTATCGACACCTATATCTGAAATGCCTATCGACACCTATATCTGAAATGCCTATCGACACCTATATCTGAAATGCCTATCGACACCTATATCTGAAATGCCTATCGACACCTATATCTGAAATGCCTATCGAATCCTATATCTGAAATGCCTATGGACACCTATATCTGAAATGCCAATCGACACCTATATCTGAAATGCCTATCAACGCCTATATCTGAAATGCCTATCGACACCTATTTTTGAAATGCCTATCGGAAACTACATCTGAAATGCCTATCGGCTTCTATATCTGAAATGCCTATCGGCACCTATTTTTAAAATGCCAATCGGCAACTATATCTGAAATGCCTATCGGCACCTATATCTGAAATGCCTATCGACACCTATATCTGAAATGCCTATCGACACCTATATCTGAAATGCC
Organism: Venustoraphidia nigricollis; assembly: GCA_034508555.1. Lineage (NCBI taxonomy): Eukaryota > Metazoa > Arthropoda > Insecta > Raphidioptera > Raphidiidae > Venustoraphidia > Venustoraphidia nigricollis. The sequence continues at coordinate 15,255 of JAVRKA010000637.1, forward strand.
TATCGACACCTATATCTGAAATGCCTATCGACACCTATATCTGAAATGCCTATCGACACCTATAGCTGAAATGCCTATCGACACCTATATCTGAAATGCCTATCGACACCTATATCTGAAATGCCTATCGACACCTATATCTGAAATGCCTATCGACACCTATTTTTGAAATGCCTATCGGAAACTACATCTGAAATGCCTATCAGCACCTATATTTGAAATGCCTATCGGCAACCATATCTGGAATGCCTATCGGCACCTATATTTGAAATGCCTATCGGCTTCTATATCTGAAATGCTTATCGGCACCTATTTTTAAAATGCCAATCGGCAACTATATCTGAAATGCCTATCGGCACCTATATCTGAAATGCCTATCGACACCTATATCTGAAATGCCTATCGACACCTATATCTGAAATGCCTATCGACACCTATATCTGAAATGCCTATCGACACCTATATCTGAAATGCCTATCGACACCTATTTTTGAAATGCCTATCGGAAACTACATCTGAAATGCCTATCAGCACCTATATTTGAAATGCCTATCGGACACCATATCTGGAATGCCTATCGGCACCCATATTTGAAATGCCTATCGGCTTCTATATCTGAAATGCCTATCGGCACCTATTTTTAAAATGCCAATCGGCAACTATATCTGAACTGCCTATCGGCACCTATATCTGAAATGCCTATCGACACCTATATCTGAAATGCCTATCGACACCTATATCTGAAATGCCTATCGACACCTATATCTGAAATGCCTATCGACACCTATATCTGAAATGCCTATCGACACCTATTTTTGAAATGCCTATCGGAAACTACATCTGAAATGCCTATCAGCACCTATATTTGAAATGCCTATCGGCAACCATATCTGGAATGCCTATCGGCACCTATATTTGAAATGCCTATCGGCTTCTATATCTGAAATGCCTATCGGCACCTATTTTTAAAATGCCAATCGGCAACTATATCTGAAATGCCTATCGGCACCTATATCTGAAATGCCTATCGACACCTATATCTGAAATGCCTATCGACACCTATATCTGAAATGCCTATCGACACCTATATCTGAAATGCCTATCGACACCTATATCTGAAATGCCTATCGACACCTATATCTGAAATGCCTATCGACACCTATTTTTGAAATGCCTATCGGAAACTACATCTGAAATGCCTATCAGCACCTATATTTGAAATGCCTATCGGCAACCATATCTGGAATGCCTATCGGCACCTATATTTGAAATGCCTATCGGCTTCTATATCTGAAATGCCTATCGGCACCTATTTTTAAAATGCCAATCGGCAACTATATCTGAAATGCCTATCGGCACCTATATCTGAAATGCCTATCGACACCTATATCTGAAATGCCTATCGACACCTATATCTGAAATGCCTATCGACACCTATATCTGAAATGCCTATCGACACCTATATCTGAAATGCCTATCGACACCTATATCTGAAATGCCTATCGACACCTATATCTGAAATGCCTATCGACACCTATTTTTGAAATGCCTATCGGAAACTACATCTGAAATGCCTATCAGCACCTAAATTTGAAATGCCTATCGGCAACCATATCTGGAATGCCTATCGGCACCTATATTTGAAATGCCTATCGGCTTCTATATCTGAAATGCCTATCGGCACCTATTTTTAAAATGCCCATCGGCAACTATATCTGAAATGCCTATCGGCACCTATATCTGAAATGCCTATCGACACCTATATCTGAAATGCCTATCGACACCTATATCTGAAATGCCTATCGACACCTATATCTGAAATGCCTATCGACACCTATATCTGAAATGCCTATCGAATCCTATATCTGAAATGCCTATCGACACCTATATCTGAAATGCCAATCGACACCTATATCTGAAATGCCTATCGACACCTATATCTGAAATGCCTATCGACACCTATTTTTGAAATGCCTATCGGAAACTACATCTGAAATGCCTATCAGCACCTATATTTGAAATGCCTATCGGCAACCATATCTGGAATGCCTATCGGCACCTATATTTGAAATGCCTATCGGCTTCTATATCTAAAATGCCTATCGGCACCTATTTTTAAAATGCCAATCGGCAACTATATCTGAAATGCCTATCGGCACCTATATCTGAAATGCCTATCGACACCTATATCTGAAATGCCTATCGACACCTATATCTGAAATGCCTATCGACACCTATATCTGAAATGCCTATCGACACCTATATCTGAAATGCCTATCGACACTTATATCTGAAATGCCTATCGACACCTCTATCTGAAATGCCTATCGACACCTATATCTGAAATGCCTATCGACACCTATATCTGAAATGCCTATCGACACCTATTTTTGAAATGCCTATCGGAAACTACATCTGAAATGCCTATCAGCACCTATATTTGAAATGCCTATCGGCAACCATATCTGGAATGCCTATCGGCACCTATATTTGAAATGCCTATCGGCTTCTATATCTGAAATGCCTATCGGCACCTATTTTTAAAATGCCAATCGGCAACTATATCTGAAATGCCTATCGGCACCTATATCTGAAATGCCTATCGACACCTATATCTGAAATGCCTATCGACACCTATATCTGAAATGCCTATCGACACCTATATCTGAAATGCCTATCGACACCTATATCTGAAATGCCTATCGACACCTATTTGGAAATGCCTATCGGAAACTACATCTGAAATGCCTATCAGCACCTATATTTGAAATGCCTATCGGCAACCATATCTGGAATGCCCATCGGCACCTATATTTGAAATGCCTATCGGCTTCTATATCTGAAATGCCTATCGGCACCTATTTTTAAAATGCCAATCGGCAACTATATCTGAAGTGCCTATCGGCACCTATATCTGAAATGCCTATCGACACCTATATCTGAAATGCCTATCGACACCTATATCTGAAATGCCTATCGACACCTATATCTGAAATGCCTATCGACACCTATATCTGAAATGCCTATCGACACCTATATCTGAAATGCCTATCGACACCTATATCTGAAATGCCTATCGACACCTATATCTGAAATGCCTATCGAATCCTATATCTGAAATGCCTATCGACACCTATATCTGAAATGCCAATCGACACCTATATCTGAAATGCCTATCAACACCTATATCTGAAATGCCTATCGACACCTATTTTTGAAATGCCTATCGGAAACTACATCTGAAATGCCTATCAGCACCTATATTTGAAATGCCTATCGGCAACCATATCTGGAATGCCTATCGGCACCTATATTTGAAATGCCTATCGGCTTCTATATCTGAAATGCCTATCGGCACCTATTTTTAAAATGCCAATCGGCAACTATATCTGAAATGCCTATCGGCACCTATATCTGAAATGCCTATCGACACCTATATCTGAAATGCCTATCGACACCTATATCTGAAATGCCTATCGACACCTATATCTGAAATGCCTATCTACACCTTAATCTGAAATGCCTATCGACACCTATATCTGAAATGCCTATCGACACCTATATCTGAAATGCCTATCGACACCTATATCTGAAATGCCTATCGACACCTATATCTGAATTGCCTATCGACACCTATTTTTGAAATGCCTATCGGAAACTACATCTGAAATGCCTATCAGCACCTATATTTGAAATGCCTATCGGCAACCATATCTGGAATGCCTATCGGCACCTAAATTTGAAATGCCTATCGGCTTCTATATCTGAAATGCCTATCGGCACCTATTTTTAAAATGCCAATCGGCAACTATATCTGAAATGCCTATCGGCACCTATATCTGAAATGCCTATCGACACCTATATCTGAAATGCCTATCGACACCTATATCTGAAATGCCTATCGACACCTATATCTGAAATGCCTATCGACACTTATATTTGAAATGCCTATCGACACCTATATCTGAAATGCCTATCGACACCTATATCTGAAATGCCTATCGACAACTATATCTGAAATGCCTATCGACACCTATTTTTGAAATGCCTATCGGAAACTACATCTGAAATGCTTATCAGCACCTATATTTGAAATGCCTATCGGCAACCATATCTGGAATGCCTATCGGCACCTATATTTGAAATGCCTATCGGCTTCTATATCTGAAATGCCTATCGGCACCTATTTTTAAAATGCCAATCGGCAACTATATCTGAAATGCCTATCGGCACCTATATCTGAAATGCCCATCGACACCTATATCTAAAATGCCTATCGACACCTATATCTGAAATGCCTATCGACACCTATATCTGAAATGCCTATCGACACTTATATCTGAAATACCTATCGACACCTATATCTGAAATGCCTATCGACACCTATATCTGAAATGCCTATCGACACCTATATCTGAAATGCCTATCGACACCTATTTTTGAAATGCCTATCGGAAACTACATCTGAAATGCCTATGAGCACCTATATTTGAAATGCCTATCGGCAACCATATCTGGAATGCCTATCGGCACCTATATTTGAAATGCCTATCGGCTTCTATATCTGAAATGCCTATCGGCACCTATTTTTAAAATGCCAATCGGCAACTATATCTGAAATGCCTATCGGCACCTATATCTGAAATGCCTATCGACACCTATATCTGAAATGCCTATCGACACCTATATCTGAAATGCCTATCGACACCTATATCTGAAATGCCTATCGACACCTATATCTGAAATGTCTATCGACACCTATATCTGAAATGCCTATCGACACCTATATCTGAAATGCCTATCGACACCTTTATCTGAAATGCCTATCGACACCTATATCTGAAATGCCTATCGACACCTATTTTTGAAATGCCTATCGGAAACTACATCTGAAATGCCTATCAGCACCTATATTTTAAATGCCTATCGGCAACCATATCTGGAATGCTTATCGGCACCTATATTTGAAATGCCTATCGGCTTCTATACCAGAAATGCCTATCGGCACCTATTTTTAAAATGCCAATCGGCAACTATATCTGAAATGCCTATCGGCACCTATATCTGAAATGCCTATCGACACCTATATCTGAAATGCCTATCGACACCTATATCTGAAATGCCTATCGACACCTATATCTGAAATGCCTATCGACACCTATATCTGAAATGCCTATCGACACCTATATCTGAAATGCCCATCGACGCCTATATCTGAAATGCCTATCGACACCTATATCTGAAATGCCTATCGACACCTATTTTTGAAATGCCTATCGGAAACTACATCTGAAATGCCTATCAGCACCTATATTTGAAATGCCTATCGGCAACCATATATGGAATGCCTATCGGCACCTATATTTGAAATGCCTATCGGCTTCTATATCTGAAATGCCTATCGGCACCTATTTTTAAAATGCCAATCGGCAACTATATCTGAAATGCCTATCGGCACCTATATCTGAAATGCCTATCGACACCTATATCTGATTAGCCTATCGACACCTATATCTGAAATGCCTATCGACACCTATATCTGAAATGCCTATCGACACCTATATCTGAAATGCCTATCGACACCTATATCTGAAATGCCTATCGACACCTATATCTGAAATGCCTATCGACACCTATTTTTGAAATGCCTATCGGAAACTACATCTGAAATGCCTATCAGCACCTATATATGAAATGCCTATCGGCAAACATATCTGGAATGCCTATCGGCACCTATATTTCAAATGCCTATCAGCTTCTATATCTGAAATGCCTATCGGCACCTATTTTTAAAATGCCAATCGGCAACTATATCTGAAATGCCTATCGGCACCTATATCTGAAATGCCTATCGACACCTATATCTGAAATGCCTATCGACACCTATATCTGAAATGCCTTTCGACACCTATATCTGAAATGCCTATCGACACCTATATCTGAAATGCCTATCGACACCTATATCTGAAATGCCTATCGACACCTATATCTGAAATGCCTATCGACACCTATTTTTGAAATGCCTATCGGAAACTACATCTGAAATGCCTATCAGCACCTAAATTTGAAATGCCTATCGGCAACCATATCTGGAATGCCTATCGGCACCTATATTTGAAATGCCTATCGGCTTCTATATCTGAAATGCCTATCGGCACCTATTTTTAAAATGCCAATCCGCAACTATATCTGAAATGCCTATCGGCACCTATATCTGAAATGCCTATCGACACCTATATCTGAAATGCCTATCGACACCTATATCTGAAATGCCTATCGACACCTATATCTGAAATGCCTATCGACACCTATATCTGAAATGCCTATCGAATCCTATATCTGAAATGCCTATCGACACCTATATCTGAAATGCCAATCGACACCTATATCTGAAATGCCTATCGACACCTATATCTGAAATGCCTATCGACACCTATTTTTGAAATGCCTATCGGAAACTACATCTAAAATGCCTATCAGCACCTATATTTGAAATGCCTATCGGCAACCATATCTGGAATGCCTATCGGCACCTATATTTGAAATGCCTATCGGCTTCTATATCTAAAATGCCTATCGGCACCTATTTTTAAAATGCCAATCGGCACCTATATCTGAAATGCCTATCGACACCTATATCTGAAATGCCTATCGACACCTATATCTGAAATGCCTATCGACACCTATATCTGAAATGCCTATCGACACTTATATCTGAAATGCCTATCGACACCTCTATCTGAAATGCCTATCGACACCTATATCTGAAATGCCTATCGACACCTATATCTGAAATGCCTATCGACACCTATTTTTGAAATGCCTATCGGAAACTACATCTGAAATGCCTATCAGCACCTATATTTGAAATGCCTATCGGCAACCATATCTGGAATGCCTATCGGCACCTATATTTGAAATGCCTATCGGCTTCTATATCTGAAATGCCTATCGGCACCTATTTTTAAAATGCCAATCGGCAACTATATCTGAAATGCCTATCGGCACCTATATCTGAAATGCCTATCGACACCTATATCTGAAATGCCTATCGACACCTATATCTGAAATGCCTATCGACACCTATATCTGAAATGCCTATCGACACCTATATCTGAAATGCCTATCGACACCTATTTGGAAATGCCTATCGGAAACTACATCTGAAATGCCTATCAGCACCTATATTTGAAATGCCTATCGGCAACCATATCTGGAATGCCCATCGGCACCTATATTTGAAATGCCTATCGGCTTCTATATCTGAAATGCCTATCGGCACCTATTTTTAAAATGCCAATCGGCAACTATATCTGAAATGCTTATCGGCACCTATATCTGAAATGCCTATCGACACCTATATCTGAAATGCCTATCGACACCTATATCTGAAATGCCTATCGACACCTATATCTGAAATGCCTATCGACACCTATATCTGAAATGCCTATCGACACCTATATCTGAAATGCCTATCGACACCTATATCTGAAATGCCTATCGACACCTATATCTGAAATGCCTATCGAATCCTATATCTGAAATGCCTATCGACACCTATATCTGAAATGCCAATCGACACCTATATCTGAAATGCCTATCAACGCCTATATCTGAAATGCCTATCGACACCTATTTTTGAAATGCCTATCGGAAACTACATCTGAAATGCCTATCGGCTTCTATATCTGAAATGCCTATCGGCTTCTATATCTGAAATGCCTATCGGCACCTATTTTTAAAATGCCAATCGGCAACTATATCTGAAATGCCTATCGGCACCTATATCTGAAATGCCTATCGACACCTATATCTGAAATGCCTATCGACACCTATATCTGAAATGCCTATCGACACCTATATCTGAAATGCCTATCGACACCTATATCTGAAATGCCTATCGACACCTATAGCTGAAATGCCTACCGACACCTATATCTGAAATGCCTATCGACACCTATATCTGAAATGCCTATCGACACCTATATCTGAAATGCCTATCGACACCTATTTTTGAAATGCCTATCGGAAACTACATCTGAAATGCCTATCAGCACCTATATTTGAAATGCCTATCGGCAACCATATCTGGAATGCCTATCGGCACCTATATTTGAAATGCCTATCGGCTTCTATATCTGAAATGCTTATCGGCACCTATTTTTAAAATGCCAATCGGCAACTATATCTGAAATGCCTATCGGCACCTATATCTGAAATGCCTATCGACACCTATATCTGAAATGCCTATCGACACCTATATCTGAAATGCCTATCGACACCTATATCTGAAATGCCTATCGACACCTATATCTGAAATGCCTATCGACACCTATTTTTGAAATGCCTATCGGAAACTACATCTGAAATGCCTATCAGCACCTATATTTGAAATGCCTATCGGACACCATATCTGGAATGCCTATCGGCACCCATATTTGAAATGCCTATCGGCTTCTATATCTGAAATGCCTATCGGCACCTATTTTTAAAATGCCAATCGGCAACTATATCTGAACTGCCTATCGGCACCTATATCTGAAATGCCTATCGACACCTATATCTGAAATGCCTATCGACACCTATATCTGAAATGCCTATCGACACCTATATCTGAAATGCCTATCGACACCTATATCTGAAATGCCAATCGACACCTATTTTTGAAATGCCTATCGGAAACTACATCTGAAATGCCTATCAGCACCTATATTTGAAATGCCTATCGGCAACCATATCTGGAATGCCTATCGGCACCTATATTTGAAATGCCTATCGGCTTCTATATCTGAAATGCCTATCGGCACCTATTTTTAAAATGCCAATCGGCAACTATATCTGAAATGCCTATCGGCACCTATATCTGAAATGCCTATCGACACCTATATCTGAAATGCCTATCGACACCTATATCTGAAATGCCTATCGACACCTATATCTGAAATGCCTATCGACACCTATATCTGAAATGCCTATCGACACCTATATCTGAAATGCCTATCGACACCTATTTTTGAAATGCCTATCGGAAACTACATCTGAAATGCCTATCAGCACCTATATTTGAAATGCCTATCGGCAACCATATCTGGAATGCCTATCGGCACCTATATTTGAAATGCCTATCGGCTTCTATATCTGAAATGCCTATCGGCACCTATTTTTAAAATGCCAATCGGCAACTATATCTGAAATGCCTATCGGCACCTATATCTGAAATGCCTATCGACACCTATATCTGAAATGCCTATCGACACCTATATCTGAAATGCCTATCGACACCTATATCTGAAATGCCTATCGACACCTATATCTGAAATGCCTATCGACACCTATATCTGAAATGCCTATCGACACCTATATCTGAAATGCCTATCGACACCTATTTTTGAAATGCCTATCGGAAACTACATCTGAAATGCCTATCAGCACCTAAATTTGAAATGCCTATCGGCAACCATATCTGGAATGCCTATCGGCACCTATATTTGAAATGCCTATCGGCTTCTATATCTGAAATGCCTATCGGCACCTATTTTTAAAATGCCCATCGGCAACTATATCTGAAATGCCTATCGGCACCTATATCTGAAATGCCTATCGACACCTATATCTGAAATGCCTATCGACACCTATATCTGAAATGCCTATCGACACCTATATCTGAAATGCCTATCGACACCTATATCTGAAATGCCTATCGAATCCTATATCTGAAATGCCTATCGACACCTATATCTGAAATGCCAATCGACACCTATATCTGAAATGCCTATCGACACCTATATCTGAAATGCCTATCGACACCTATTTTTGAAATGCCTATCGGAAACTACATCTGAAATGCCTATCAGCACCTATATTTGAAATGCCTATCGGCAACCATATCTGGAATGCCTATCGGCACCTATATTTGAAATGCCTATCGGCTTCTATATCTAAAATGCCTATCGGCACCTATTTTTAAAATGCCAATCGGCAACTATATCTGAAATGCCTATCGGCACCTATATCTGAAATGCCTATCGACACCTATATCTGAAATGCCTATCGACACCTATATCTGAAATGCCTATCGACACCTATATCTGAAATGCCTATCGACACCTATATCTGAAATGCCTATCGACACTTATATCTGAAATGCCTATCGACACCTCTATCTGAAATGCCTATCGACACCTATATCTGAAATGCCTATCGACACCTATATCTGAAATGCCTATCGACACCTATTTTTGAAATGCCTATCGGAAACTACATCTGAAATGCCTATCAGCACCTATATTTGAAATGCCTATCGGCAACCATATCTGGAATGCCTATCGGCACCTATATTTGAAATGCCTATCGGCTTCTATATCTGAAATGCCTATCGGCACCTATTTTTAAAATGCCAATCGGCAACTATATCTGAAATGCCTATCGGCACCTATATCTGAAATGCCTATCGACACCTATATCTGAAATGCCTATCGACACCTATATCTGAAATGCCTATCGACACCTATATCTGAAATGCCTATCGACACCTATTTTTGAAATGCCTATCGGAAACTACATCTGAAATGCCTATCAGCACCTATATTTGAAATGCCTATCGGCAACCATATCTGGAATGCCTATCGGCACCTATATTTGAAATGCCTATCGGCTTCTATATCTGAAATGCCTATCGGCACCTATTTTTAAAATGCCAATCGGCAACTATATCTGAAATGCCTATCGGCACCTATATCTGAAATGCCTATCGACACCTATATCTGAAATGCCTATCGACACCTATATCTGAAATGCCTATCGACACCTATATCTGAAATGCCTATCGACACCTATATCTGAAATGCCTATCGACACCTATATCTGAAATGCCTATCGACACCTATTTTTGAAATGCCTATCGGAAACTACATCTGAAATGCCTATCAATACCTATATTTGAAATGCCTATCGGCAACCATATCTGGAATGCCTATCGGCACCTATATTTGAAATGCCTATCGGCTTCTATATCTGAAATGCCTATCGGCACCTATTTTTAAAATGCCAATCGGCAACTATATCTGAAATGCCTATCGGCACCTATATCTGAAATGCCTATCGACACCTATATCTGAAATGCCTATCGACACCTATATCAGAAATGCCTATCGACACCTATATCTGAAATGCCTATCGACACCTATATCTGAAATGCCTATCGACACCTATATCTGAAATGCCTATCGACACCTATATCTGAAATGCCTATCGACACCTATATCTGAAATGCCTAGCGACACCTATTTTTGAAATGCCTATCGGAAACTACATCTGAAATGCCTATCAGCACCTAAATTTGAAATGCCTATCGGCAACCATATCTGGAATGCCTATCGGCACCTATATTTGAAATGCCTATTGGCTTCTATATCTGAAATGCCTATCGGCACCTATTTTTAAAATGCCAATCGGCAACTATATCTGAAATGCCTATCGGCACCTATATCTGAAATGCCTATCGACACCTATATTTGAAATGCCTATCGACACCTATATCTGAAATGCCTATCGACACATTTATCTGAAATGCCTATCGACACCTATATCTGAAATGCCTATCGAATCCTATATCTGAAATGCCTATCGACACCTATATCTGAAATGCCAATCGGCAACTATATCTGAAATGCCTATCGGCACCTATATCTGAAATGCCTATCGACACCTATATCTGAAATGCCTATCGACACCTATATCAGAAATGCCTATCGACACCTATATCTGAAATGCCTATCGACACCTATATCTGAAATGCCTATCGACACCTATATCTGAAATGCCTATCGACACCTATATCTGAAATGCCTATCGACACCTATATCTGAAATGCCTATCGACACCTATTTTTGAAATGCCTATCGGAAACTAAATCTGAAATGCCTATCAGCACCTATATTTGAAATGCCTATCGGCAACCATATCTGGAATGCCTATCGGCACCTATATTTGAAATGCCTATCGGCTTCTATATCTGAAATGCCTATCGGCACCTATTTTTAAAATGCCAATCGGCAACTATATCTGAAATGCCTATCGGCACCTATATCTGAAATGCCTATCGACACCTATATCTGAAATGCCTATCGACACCTATATCTGAAATGCCTATCGACACCTATATCTGAAATGCCTATCGACACCTATATCTGAAATGCCTATCGACACCTATTTTTGAAATGCCTATCGGAAACTAAATCTGAAATGCCTATCAGCACCTATATTTGAAATGCCTATCGGCAACCATATCTGGAATGCCTATCGGCACCTATATTTGAAATGCCTATCGGCTTCTATATCTGAAATGCCTATCGGCACCTATTTTTAAAATGCCAATCGGCAACTATATCTGAAATGCCTATCGGCACCTATATCTGAAATGCCTATCGACACCTATATCTGAAATGCCTATCGACACCTATATCTGAAATGCCTATCGACACCTATATCTGAAATGCCTATCGACACCTATTTTTGAAATGCCTATCGGAAACTACATCTGAAATGCCTATCAGCACCTATATTTGAAATGCCTATCGGCAACCATATCTGGAATGCCTATCGGCACCTATATTTGAAATGCCTATCGGCTTCTATATCTGAAATGCCTACCGGCACCTATTTTTAAAATGCCAATCGGCAACTATATCTGAAATGCCTATCGGCACCTATATCTGAAATGCCTATCGACACCTATATCTGAAATGCCTATCGACACCTATAACTAAAATGCCTATCGACACCTATATCTGAAATGCCTATCGACACCTATATCTGAAATGCCTATCGACACCTATATCTGAAATGCCTATCGACACCTATATCTGAAATGCCTATCGACACCTATATCTGTAATGCCTATCGACACCTATTTTTGAAATGCCTATCGGAAACTACATCTGAAATGCCTATCAGCACCTATATTTGAAATGCCTATCGGCAACCATATCTGGAATGCCTATCGGCACCTATATTTGAAATGCCTATCGGCTTCTATATCTGAAATGCCTATCGGCACCTATTTTTAAAATGCCAATCGGCAACTATGTCTGAAATGCCTATCGGCACCTATATCTGAAATGCCTATCGACACCTATATCTGAAATGCCTATCGACACCTATATCTGAAATGCCTATCGACACCTATATCTGAAATGCCTATCGACACCTATATCTGAAATGCCTATCGACACCTATATCTGAAATGCCTATCGACACCTATATCTGAAATGCCTATCGACACTTATATCTGAAATGCCTATCTACACCTATTTTTGAAATGCCTATCGGAAACTACATCTGAAATGCCTATCAGCACCTATATTTGAAATGCCTATCGGCAACCATATCTGGAATGCCTATCGGCACCTATTTTTAAAATGCCAATCGGCAACTATATCTGAAATGCCTATCGACACCTATATCTGAAATGCCTATTGACACCTATATCTGAAATGCCTATCGACCCCTATATCTGAAATGCCTATCGACACCTATATCTGAAATGCCTATCGACACCTATATCTGAAATGCCTATCGACACCTATATCTGAAATGCCTATCGACACCTATATCTGAAATGCCTATCGACACCTATATCTGAAATGCCTATCGACACCTATTTTTGAAATGCCTATCGGAAACTACATCTGAAATGCCTATCAGCACCTATACTTGAAATGCCTATCGGCAACCATATCTGGAATGCCTATCGGCACCTATATTTGAAATGCCTATCGGCTTCTATATCTGAAATGCCTATCGGCACCTATTTTTAAAATGCCAATCGGCAACTATATCTGAAATGCCTATCGGCACCTATATCTGAAATGCCTATCGACACCTATATCTGAAATGCCTATCGACACCTATATCTGAAATGCCTATCGACACCTATATCTGAAATGCCTATCTACACCTTAATCTGAAATGCCTATCGACACCTATATCTGAAATGCCTATCGACACCTATATCTGAAATGCCTATCGACACCTATATCTGAAATGCCTATCGACACCTATATCTGAATTGCCTATCGACACCTATTTTTGAAATGCCTATCGGAAACTACATCTGAAATGCCTATCAGCACCTATATTTGAAATGCCTATCGGCAAACATATCTGGAATGCCTATCGGCACCTAAATTTGAAATGCCTATCGGCTTCTATATCTGAAATGCCTATCGGCACCTATTTTTAAAATGCCAATCGGCAACTATATCTGAAATGCCTATCGGCACCTATATCTGAAATGCCTATCGACACCTATATCTGAAATGCCTATCGACACCTATATCTGAAATGCCTATCGACACCTATATCTGAAATGCCTATCGACACTTATATTTGAAATGCCTATCGACACCTATATCTGAAATGCCTATCGACACCTATATCTGAAATGCCTATCGACACCTATATCTGAAATGCCTATCGACACCTATTTTTGAAATGCCTATCGGAAACTACATCTGAAATGCTTATCAGCACCTATATTTGAAATGCCTATCGGCAACCATATCTGGAATGCCTATCGGCACCTATATTTGAAATGCCTATCGGCTTCTATATCTGAAATGCCTATCGGCACCTATTTTTAAAATGCCAATCGGCAACTATATCTGAAATGCCTATCGGCACCTATATCTGAAATGCCCATCGACACCTATATCTAAAATGCCTATCGACACCTATATCTGAAATGCCTATCGACACCTATATCTGAAATGCCTATCGACACTTATATCTGAAATACCTATCGACACCTATATCTGAAATGCCTATCGACACCTATATCTGAAATGCCTATCGACACCTATATCTGAAATGCCTATCGACACCTATTTTTGAAATGCCTATCGGAAACTACATCTGAAATGCCTATCAGCACCTATATTTTAAATGCCTGTCGGCAACCATATCTGGAATGCTTATCGGCACCTATATTTGAAATGCCTATCGGCTTCTATACCAGAAATGCCTATCGGCACCTATTTTTAAAATGCCAATCGGCAACTATATCTGAAATGCCTATCGGCACCTATATCTGAAATGCCTATCGACACCTATATCTGAAATGCCTATCGACACCTATATCTGAAATGCCTATCGACACCTATATCTGAAATGCCTATCGACACCTATATCTGAAATGTCTATCGACACCTATATCTGAAATGCCTATCGACACCTATATCTGAAATGCCTATCGACACCTTTATCTGAAATGCCTATCGACACCTATATCTGAAATGCCTATCGACACCTATTTTTGAAATGCCTATCGGAAACTACATCTGAAATGCCTATCAGCACCTATATTTTAAATGCCTATCGGCAACCATATCTGGAATGCTTATCGGCACCTATATTTGAAATGCCTATCGGCTTCTATACCAGAAATGCCTATCGGCACCTATTTTTAAAATGCCAATCGGCAACTATATCTGAAATGCCTATCGGCACCTATATCTGAAATGCCTATCGACACCTATATCTGAAATGCCTATCGACACCTATATCTGAAATGCCTATCGACACCTATATCTGAAATGCCTATCGACACCTATATCTGAAATGCCTATCGACACCTATATCTGAAATGCCCATCGACGCCTATATCTGAAATGCCTATCGACACCTATATCTGAAATGCCTATCGACACCTATTTTTGAAATGCCTATCGGAAACTACATCTGAAATGCCTATCAGCACCTATATTTGAAATGCCTATCGGCAACCATATATGGAATGCCTATCGGCACCTATATTTGAAATGCCTATCGGCTTCTATATCTGAAATGCCTATCGGCACCTATTTTTAAAATGCCAATCGGCAACTATATCTGAAATGCCTATCGGCACCTATATCTGAAATGCCTATCGACACCTATATCTGATTAGCCTATCGACACCTATATCTGAAATGCCTATCGACACCTATATCTGAAATGCCTATCGACACCTATATCTGAAATGCCTATCGACACCTATATCTGAAATGCCTATCGACACCTATATCTGAAATGCCTATCGACACCTATATCTGAAATGCCTATCGACACCTATATCTGAAATGCCTATCGACACCTATATCTGAAATGCCTATCGACACCTATATCTGAAATGCCTATCGGCAACCATATCTGGAATGCCTATCGGCACCTATATTTGAAATGCCTATCGGCTTCTATATCTGAAATGCCTATCGGCACCTATTTTTAAAATGCCAATCGGCAACTATATCTGAAATGCCTATCGGCACCTATATCTGAAATGCCTATCGACACCTATATCTGAAATGCCTATCGACACCTATATCTGAAATGCCTATCGACACCTATATCTGAAATGCCTATCTACACCTTAATCTGAAATGCCTATCGACACCTATATCTGAAATGCCTATCGACACCTATATCTGAAATGCCTATCGACACCTATATCTGAAATGCCTATCGACACCTATATCTGAATTGCCTATCGACACCTATTTTTGAAATGCCTATCGGAAACTACATCTGAAATGCCTATCAGCACCTATATTTGAAATGCCTATCGGCAAACATATCTGGAATGCCTATCGGCACCTAAATTTGAAATGCCTATCGGCTTCTATATCTGAAATGCCTATCGGCACCTATTTTTAAAATGCCAATCGGCAACTATATCTGAAATGCCTATCGGCACCTATATCTGAAATGCCTATCGACACCTATATCTGAAATGCCTATCGACACCTATATCTGAAATGCCTATCGACACCTATATCTGAAATGCCTATCGACACTTATATTTGAAATGCCTATCGACACCTATATCTGAAATGCCTATCGACACCTATATCTGAAATGCCTATCGACACCTATATCTGAAATGCCTATCGACACCTATTTTTGAAATGCCTATCGGAAACTACATCTGAAATGCTTATCAGCACCTATATTTGAAATGCCTATCGGCAACCATATCTGGAATGCCTATCGGCACCTATATTTGAAATGCCTATCGGCTTCTATATCTGAAATGCCTATCGGCACCTATTTTTAAAATGCCAATCGGCAACTATATCTGAAATGCCTATCGGCACCTATATCTGAAATGCCCATCGACACCTATATCTAAAATGCCTATCGACACCTATATCTGAAATGCCTATCGACACCTATATCTGAAATGCCTATCGACACTTATATCTGAAATACCTATCGACACCTATATCTGAAATGCCTATCGACACCTATATCTGAAATGCCTATCGACACCTATATCTGAAATGCCTATCGACACCTATTTTTGAAATGCCTATCGGAAACTACATCTGAAATGCCTATCAGCACCTATATTTTAAATGCCTATCGGCAACCATATCTGGAATGCTTATCGGCACCTATATTTGAAATGCCTATCGGCTTCTATACCAGAAATGCCTATCGGCACCTATTTTTAAAATGCCAATCGGCAACTATATCTGAAATGCCTATCGGCACCTATATCTGAAATGCCTATCGACACCTATATCTGAAATGCCTATCGACACCTATATCTGAAATGCCTATCGACACCTATATCTGAAATGCCTATCGACACCTATATCTGAAATGTCTATCGACACCTATATCTGAAATGCCTATCGACACCTATATCTGAAATGCCTATCGACACCTTTATCTGAAATGCCTATCGACACCTATATCTGAAATGCCTATCGACACCTATTTTTGAAATGCCTATCGGAAACTACATCTGAAATGCCTATCAGCACCTATATTTTAAATGCCTATCGGCAACCATATCTGGAATGCTTATCGGCACCTATATTTGAAATGCCTATCGGCTTCTATACCAGAAATGCCTATCGGCACCTATTTTTAAAATGCCAATCGGCAACTATATCTGAAATGCCTATCGGCACCTATATCTGAAATGCCTATCGACACCTATATCTGAAATGCCTATCGACACCTATATCTGAAATGCCTATCGACACCTATATCTGAAATGCCTATCGACACCTATATCTGAAATGCCTATCGACACCTATATCTGAAATGCCCATCGACGCCTATATCTGAAATGCCTATCGACACCTATATCTGAAATGCCTATCGACACCTATTTTTGAAATGCCTATCGGAAACTACATCTGAAATGCCTATCAGCACCTATATTTGAAATGCCTATCGGCAACCATATATGGAATGCCTATCGGCACCTATATTTGAAATGCCTATCGGCTTCTATATCTGAAATGCCTATCGGCACCTATTTTTAAAATGCCAATCGGCAACTATATCTGAAATGCCTATCGGCACCTATATCTGAAATGCCTATCGACACCTATATCTGATTAGCCTATCGACACCTATATCTGAAATGCCTATCGACACCTATATCTGAAATGCCTATCGACACCTATATCTGAAATGCCTATCGACACCTATATCTGAAATGCCTATCGACACCTATATCTGAAATGCCTATCGACACCTATATCTGAAATGCCTATCGACACCTATATCTGAAATGCCTATCGACACCTATATCTGAAATGCCTATCGACACCTATATCTGA
Source organism: Venustoraphidia nigricollis (assembly GCA_034508555.1). NCBI lineage: Eukaryota > Metazoa > Arthropoda > Insecta > Raphidioptera > Raphidiidae > Venustoraphidia > Venustoraphidia nigricollis. The sequence goes on from JAVRKA010000637.1 coordinate 33,872, forward strand.
AATGCCTATCGACACCTATAGCTGAAATGCCTATCGACACCTATATCTGAAATGCCTATCGACACCTATATCTGAAATGCCTATCGACACCTATATCTGAAATGCCTATCGACACCTATTTTTGAAATGCCTATCGGAAACTACATCTGAAATGCCTATCAGCACCTATATTTGAAATGCCTATCGGCAACCATATCTGGAATGCCTATCGGCACCTATATTTGAAATGCCTATCGGCTTCTATATCTGAAATGCCTATCGGCACCTATTTTTAAAATGCCAATCGGCAACTATATCTGAACTGCCTATCGGCACCTATATCTGAAATGCCTATCGACACCTATATCTGAAATGCCTATCGACACCTATATCTGAAATGCCTATCGACACCTATATCTGAAATGCCTATCGACACCTATATCTGAAATGCCTATCGACACCTATTTTAGAAATGCCTATCGGAAACTACATCTGAAATGCCTATCAGCACCTATATTTGAAATGCCTATCGGCAACCATATCTGGAATGCCTATCGGCACTTATATTTGAAATGCCTATCGGCTTCTATATCTGAAATGCCTATCGGCACCTATTTTTAAAATGCCAATCGGCAACTATATCTGAAATGCCTATCGGCACCTATATCTGAAATGCCTATCGACACCTATATCTGAAATGCCTATCGACACCTATATCTGAAATGCCTATCGACACCTATATCTGAAATGCCTATCGACACCTATATCTGAAATGCCTATCGACACCTATATCTGAAATGCCTATCGACACCTATTTTTGAAATGCCTATCGGAAACTACATCTGAAATGCCTATCAGCACCTATATTTGAAATGCCTATCGGCAACCATATCTGGAATGCCTATCGGCACCTATATTTGAAATGCCTATCGGCTTCTATATCTGAAATGCCTATCGGCACCTATTTTTAAAATGCCAATCGGCAACTATATCTGAAATGCCTATCGGCACCTATATCTGAAATGCCTATCGACACCTATATCTGAAATGCCTATCGACACCTATATCTGAAATGCCTATCGACACCTATATCTGAAATGCCTATCGACACCTATATCTGAAATGCCTATCGACACCTATATCTGAAATGCCTATCGACACCTATATCTGAAATGCCTATCGACACCTATTTTTGAAATGCCTATCGGAAACTACATCTGAAATGCCTATCAGCACCTAAATTTGAAATGCCTATCGGCAACCATATCTGGAATGCCTATCGGCACCTATATTTGAAATGCCTATCGGCTTCTATATCTGAAATGCCTATCGGCACCTATTTTTAAAATGCCCATCGGCAACTATATCTGAAATGCCTATCGGCACCTATATCTGAAATGCCTATCGACACCTATATCTGAAATGCCTATCGACACCTATATCTGAAATGCCTATCGACACCTATATCTGAAATGCCTATCGACACCTATATCTGAAATGCCTATCGAATCCTATATCTGAAATGCCTATCGACACCTATATCTGAAATGCCAATCGACACCTATATCTGAAATGCCTATCGACACCTATATCTGAAATGCCTATCGACACCTATTTTTGAAATGCCTATCGGAAACTACATCTGAAATGCCTATCAGCACGTATATTTGAAATGCCTATCGGCAACCATATCTGGAATGCCTATCGGCACCTATATTTGAAATGCCAATCGGCTTCTATATCTAAAATGCCTATCGGCACCTATTTTTAAAATGCCAATCGGCAACTATATCCGAAATGCCTATCGGCACCTATATCTGAAATGCCTATCGACACCTATATCTGAAATGCCTATCGACACCTATATCTGAAATGCGTATCGACACCTATATCTGAAATGCCTATCGACACCTATATCTGAAATGCCTATCGACACTTATATCTGAAATGCCTATCGACACCTCTATCTGAAATGCCTATCGACACCTATATCTGAAATGCCTATCGACACCTATATCTGAAATGCCTATCGACACCTATTTTTGAAATGCCTATCGGAAACTACATCTGAAATGCCTATCAGCACCTATATTTGAAATGCCTATCGGCAACCATATCTGGAATGCCTATCGGCACCTATATTTGAAATGCCTATCGGCTTCTATATCTGAAATGCCTATCGGCACCTATTTTTAAAATGCCAATCGGCAACTATATCTGAAATGCCTATCGGCACCTATATCTGAAATGCCTATCGACACCTATATCTGAAATGCCTATCGACACCTATATCTGAAATGCCTATCGACACCTATATCTGAAATGCCTATCGACACCTATATCTGAAATGCCTATCGACACCTATTTGGAAATGCCTATCGGAAACTACATCTGAAATGCCTATCAGCACCTATATTTGAAATGCCTATCGGCAACCATATCTGGAATGCCCATCGGCACCTATATTTGAAATGCCTATCGGCTTCTATATCTGAAATGCCTATCGGCACCTATTTTTAAAATGCCAATCGGCAACTATATCTGAAGTGCCTATCGGCACCTATATCTGAAATGCCTATCGACACCTATATCTGAAATGCCTATCGACACCTATATCTGAAATGCCTATCGACACCTATAGCTGAAATGCCTATCGACACCTATATCTGAAATGCCTATCGACACCTATATCTGAAATGCCTATCGACACCTATATCTGAAATGCCTATCGACACCTATATCTGAAATGCCTATCGAATCCTATATCTGAAATGCCTATCGACACCTATATCTGAAATGCCAATCGACACCTATATCTGAAATGCCTATCAACACCTATATCTGAAATGCCTATCGACACCTATTTTTGAAATGCCTATCGGAAACTACATCTGAAATGCCTATCAGCACCTATATTTGAAATGCCTATCGGCAACCATATCTGGAATGCCTATCGGCACCTATATTTGAAATGCCTATCGGCTTCTATATCTGAAATGCCTATCGGCACCTATATCTGAAATGCCTATCGACACCTATAGCTGAAATGCCTATCGACACCTATATCTGAAATGCCTATCGACACCTATATCTGAAATGCCTATCGACACCTATATCTGAAATGCCTATCGACACCTATAGCTGAAATGCCTATCGACACCTATATCTGAAATGCCTATCGACACCTATATCTGAAATGCCTATCGACACCTATATCTGAAATGCCTATCGACACCTATATCTGAAATGCCTATCGAATCCTATATCTGAAATGCCTATCGACACCTATATCTGAAATGCCAATCGACACCTATATCTGAATTGCCTATCGACACCTATTTTTGAAATGCCTATCGGAAACTACATCTGAAATGCCTATCAGCACCTATATTTGAAATGCCTATCGGCAACCATATCTGGAATGCCTATCGGCACCTAAATTTGAAATGCCTATCGGCTTCTATATCTGAAATGCCTATCGGCACCTATTTTTAAAATGCCAATCGGCAACTATATCTGAAATGCCTATCGGCACCTATATCTGAAATGCCTATCGACACCTATATCTGAAATGCCTATCGACACCTATATCTGAAATGCCTATCGACACCTATATCTGAAATGCCTATCGACACTTATATTTGAAATGCCTATCGACACCTATATCTGAAATGCCTATCGACACCTATATCTGAAATGCCTATCGACACCTATATCTGAAATGCCTATCGACACCTATTTTTGAAATGCCTATCGGAAACTACATCTGAAATGCTTATCAGCACCTATATTTGAAATGCCTATCGGCAACCATATCTGGAATGCCTATCGGCACCTATATTTGAAATGCCTATCGGCTTCTATATCTGAAATGCCTATCGGCACCTATTTTTAAAATGCCAATCGGCAACTATATCTGAAATGCCTATCGGCACCTATATCTGAAATGCCCATCGACACCTATATCTAAAATGCCTATCGACACCTATATCTGAAATGCCTATCGACACCTATATCTGAAATGCCTATCGACACTTATATCTGAAATACCTATCGACACCTATATCTGAAATGCCTATCGACACCTATATCTGAAATGCCTATCGACACCTATATCTGAAATGCCTATCGACACCTATTTTTGAAATGCCTATCGGAAACTACATCTGAAATGCCTATGAGCACCTATATTTGAAATGCCTATCGGCAACCATATCTGGAATGCCTATCGGCACCTATATTTGAAATGCCTATCGGCTTCTATATCTGAAATGCCTATCGGCACCTATTTTTAAAATGCCAATCGGCAACTATATCTGAAATGCCTATCGGCACCTATATCTGAAATGCCTATCGACACCTATATCTGAAATGCCTATCGACACCTATATCTGAAATGCCTATCGACACCTATATCTGAAATGCCTATCGACACCTATATCTGAAATGTCTATCGACACCTATATCTGAAATGCCTATCGACACCTATATCTGAAATGCCTATCGACACCTTTATCTGAAATGCCTATCGACACCTATATCTGAAATGCCTATCGACACCTATTTTTGAAATGCCTATCGGAAACTACATCTGAAATGCCTATCAGCACCTATATTTTAAATGCCTATCGGCAACCATATCTGGAATGCTTATCGGCACCTATATTTGAAATGCCTATCGGCTTCTATACCAGAAATGCCTATCGGCACCTATTTTTAAAATGCCAATCGGCAACTATATCTGAAATGCCTATCGGCACCTATATCTGAAATGCCTATCGACACCTATATCTGAAATGCCTATCGACACCTATATCTGAAATGCCTATCGACACCTATATCTGAAATGCCTATCGACACCTATATCTGAAATGCCTATCGACACCTATATCTGAAATGCCCATCGACGCCTATATCTGAAATGCCTATCGACACCTATATCTGAAATGCCTATCGACACCTATTTTTGAAATGCCTATCGGAAACTACATCTGAAATGCCTATCAGCACCTATATTTGAAATGCCTATCGGCAAACATATATGGAATGCCTATCGGCACCTATATTTGAAATGCCTATCGGCTTCTATATCTGAAATGCCTATCGGCACCTATTTTTAAAATGCCAATCGGCAACTATATCTGAAATGCCTATCGGCACCTATATCTGAAATGCCTATCGACACCTATATCTGATTAGCCAATCGACACCTATATCTGAAATGCCTATCGACACCTATATCTGAAATGCCTATCGACACCTATATCTGAAATGCCTATCGACACCTATATCTGAAATGCCTATCGACACCTATATCTGAAATGCCTATCGACACCTATTTTTGAAATGCCTATCGGAAACTACATCTGAAATGCCTATCAGCACCTATATTTGAAATGCCTATCGGCAAACATATCTGGAATGCCTATCGGCACCTATATTTCAAATGCCTATCAGCTTCTATATCTGAAATGCCTATCGGCACCTATTTTTAAAATGCCAATCGGCAACTATATCTGAAATGCCTATCGGCACCTATATCTGAAATGCCTATCGACACCTATATCTGAAATGCCTATCGACACCTATATCTGAAATGCCTTTCGACACCTATATCTGAAATGCCTATCGACACCTATATCTGAAATGCCTATCGACACCTATATCTGAAATGCCTATCGACACCTATATCTGAAATGCCTATCGACACCTATTTTTGAAATGCCTATCGGAAACTACATCTGAAATGCCTATCAGCACCTAAATTTGAAATGCCTATCGGCAACCATATCTGGAATGCCTATCGGCACCTATATTTGAAATGCCTATCGGCTTCTATATCTGAAATGCCTATCGGCACCTATTTTTAAAATGCCAATCCGCAACTATATCTGAAATGCCTATCGGCACCTATATCTTAAATGCCTATCGACACCTATATCTGAAATGCCTATCGACACCTATATCTGAAATGCCTATCGACACCTATATCTGAAATGCCTATCGACACCTATATCTGAAATGCCTATCGAATCCTATATCTGAAATGCCTATCGACACCTATATCTGAAATGCCAATCGACACCTATATCTGAAATGCCTATCGACACCTATATCTGAAATGCCTATCGACACCTATTTTTGAAATGCCTATCGGAAACTACATCTGAAATGCCTATCAGCACCTATATTTGAAATGCCTATCGGCAACCATATCTGGAATGCCTATCGGCACCTATATTTGAAATGCCTATCGGCTTCTATATCTAAAATGCCTATCGGCACCTATTTTTAAAATGCCAATCGGCACCTATATCTGAAATGCCTATCGACACCTATATCTGAAATGCCTATCGACACCTATATCTGAAATGCCTATCGACACCTATATCTGAAATGCCTATCGACACTTATATCTGAAATGCCTATCGACACCTCTATCTGAAATGCCTATCGACACCTATATCTGAAATGCCTATCGACACCTATATCTGAAATGCCTATCGACACCTATTTTTGAAATGCCTATCGGAAACTACATCTGAAATGCCTATCAGCACCTATATTTGAAATGCCTATCGGCAACCATATCTGGAATGCCTATCGGCACCTATATTTGAAATGCCTATCGGCTTCTATATCTGAAATGCCTATCGGCACCTATTTTTAAAATGCCAATCGGCAACTATATCTGAAATGCCTATCGGCACCTATATCTGAAATGCCTATCGACACCTATATCTGAAATGCCTATCGACACCTATATCTGAAATGCCTATCGACACCTATATCTGAAATGCCTATTGACACCTATATCTGAAATGCCTATCGACACCTATTTGGAAATGCCTATCGGAAACTACATCTGAAATGCCTATCAGCACCTATATTTGAAATGCCTATCGGCAACCATATCTGGAATGCCCATCGGCACCTATATTTGAAATGCCTATCGGCTTCTATATCTGAAATGCCTATCGGCACCTATTTTTAAAATGCCAATCGGCAACTATATCTGAAATGCTTATCGGCACCTATATCTGAAATGCCTATCGACACCTATATCTGAAATGCCTATCGACACCTATATCTGAAATGCCTATCGACACCTATATCTGAAATGCCTATCGACACCTATATCTGAAATGCCTATCGACACCTATATCTGAAATGCCTATCGACACGTATATCTGAAATGCCTATCGACACCTATATCTGAAATGCCTATCGAATCCTATATCTGAAATGCCTATCGACACCTATATCTGAAATGCCAATCGACACCTATATCTGAAATGCCTATCAACACCTATATCTGAAATGCCTATCGACACCTATTTTTGAAATGCCTATCGGAAACTACATCTGAAATGCCTATCGGCTTCTATATCTGAAATGCCTATCGGCACCTATTTTTAAAATGCCAATCGGCAACTATATCTGAAATGCCTATCGGCACCTATATCTGAAATGCCTATCGACACCTATATCTGAAATGCCTATCGACACCTATATCTGAAATGCCTATCGACACCTATATCTGAAATGCCTATCGACACCTATATCTGAAATGCCTATCGACACCTATAGCTGAAATGCCTATCGACACCTATATCTGAAATGCCTATCGACACCTATATCTGAAATGCCTATCGACACCTATATCTGAAATGCCTATCGACACCTATTTTTGAAATGCCTATCGGAAACTACATCTGAAATGCCTATCAGCACCTATATTTGAAATGCCTATCGGCAACCATATCTGGAATGCCTATCGGCACCTATATTTGAAATGCCTATCGGCTTCTATATCTGAAATGCCTATCGGCACCTATTTTTAAAATGCCAATCGGCAACTATATCTGAAATGCCTATCGGCACCTATATCTGAAATGCCTATCGACACCTATATCTGAAATGCCTATCGACACCTATATCTGAAATGCCTATCGACACCTATATCTGAAATGCCTATCGACACCTATATCTGAAATGCCTATCGACACCTATTTTTGAAATGCCTATCGGAAACTACATCTGAAATGCCTATCAGCACCTATATTTGAAATGCCTATCGGACACCATATCTGGAATGCCTATCGGCACCCATATTTGAAATGCCTATCGGCTTCTATATCTGAAATGCCTATCGGCACCTATTTTTAAAATGCCAATCGGCAACTATATCTGAACTGCCTATCGGCACCTATATCTGAAATGCCTATCGACACCTATATCTGAAATGCCTATCGACACCTATATCTGAAATGCCTATCGACACCTATATCTGAAATGCCTATCGACACCTATATCTGAAATGCCTATCGACACCTATTTTTGAAATGCCTATCGGAAACTACATCTGAAATGCCTATCAGCACCTATATTTGAAATGCCTATCGGCAACCATATCTGGAATGCCTATCGGCACCTATATTTGAAATGCCTATCGGCTTCTATATCTGAAATGCCTATCGGCACCTATTTTTAAAATGCCAATCGGCAACTATATCTGAAATGCCTATCGGCACCTATATCTGAAATGCCTATCGACACCTATATCTGAAATGCCTATCGACACCTATATCTGAAATGCCTATCGACACCTATATCTGAAATGCCTATCGACACCTATATCTGAAATGCCTATCGACACCTATATCTGAAATGCCTATCGACACCTATTTTTGAAATGCCTATCGGAAACTACATCTGAAATGCCTATCAGCACCTATATTTGAAATGCCTATCGGCAACCATATCTGGAATGCCTATCGGCACCTATATTTGAAATGCCTATCGGCTTCTATATCTGAAATGCCTATCGGCACCTATTTTTAAAATGCCAATCGGCAACTATATCTGAAATGCCTATCGGCACCTATATCTGAAATGCCTATCGACACCTATATCTGAAATGCCTATCGACACCTATATCTGAAATGCCTATCGACACCTATATCTGAAATGCCTATCGACACCTATATCTGAAATGCCTATCGACACCTATATCTGAAATGCCTATCGACACCTATATCTGAAATGCCTATTGACACCTATTTTTGAAATGCCTATCGGAAACTACATCTGAAATGCCTATCAGCACCTAAATTTGAAATGCCTATCGGCAACCATATCTGGAATGCCTATCGGCACCTATATTTGAAATGCCTATCGGCTTCTATATCTGAAATGCCTATCGGCACCTATTTTTAAAATGCCCATCGGCAACTATATCTGAAATGCCTATCGGCACCTATATCTGAAATGCCTATCGACACCTATATCTGAAATGCCTATCGACACCTATATCTGAAATGCCTATCGACACCTATATCTGAAATGCCTATCGACACCTATATCTGAAATGCCTATCGAATCCTATATCTGAAATGCCTATCGACACCTATATCTGAAATGCCAATCGACACCTATATCTGAAATGCCTATCGACACCTATATCTGAAATGCCTATCGACACCTATTTTTGAAATGCCTATCGGAAACTACATCTGAAATGCCTATCAGCACCTATATTTGAAATGCCTATCGGCAACCATATCTGGAATGCCTATCGGCACCTATATTTGAAATGCCTATCGGCTTCTATATCTAAAATGCCTATCGGCACCTATTTTTAAAATGCCAATCGGCAACTATATCTGAAATGCCTATCGGCACCTATATCTGAAATGCCTATCGACACCTATATCTGAAATGCCTATCGACACCTATATCTGAAATGCCTATCGACACCTATATCTGAAATGCCTATCGACACCTATATCTGAAATGCCTATCGACACTTATATCTGAAATGCCTATCGACACCTCTATCTGAAATGCCTATCGACACCTATATCTGAAATGCCTATCGACACCTATATCTGAAATGCCTATCGACACCTATTTTTGAAATGCCTATCGGAAACTACATCTGAAATGCCTATCAGCACCTATATTTGAAATGCCTATCGGCAACCATATCTGGAATGCCTATCGGCACCTATATTTGAAATGCCTATCGGCTTCTATATCTGAAATGCCTATCGGCACCTATTTTTAAAATGCCAATCCACAACTATATCTGAAATGCCTATCGGCACCTATATCTGAAATGCCTATCGACACCTATATCTGAAATGCCTATCGACACCTATATCTGAAATGCCTATCGACACCTATATCTGAAATGCCTATCGACACCTATATCTGAAATGCCTATCGACACCTATTTGGAAATGCCTATCGGAAACTACATCTGAAATGCCTATCAGCACCTATATTTGAAATGCCTATCGGCAACCATATCTGGAATGCCCATCGGCACCTATATTTGAAATGCCTATCGGCTTCTATATCTGAAATGCCTATCGGCACCTATTTTTAAAATGCCAATCGGCAACTATATCTGAAGTGCCTATCGGCACCTATATCTGAAATGCCTATCGACACCTATATCTGAAATGCCTATCGACACCTATATCTGAAATGCCTATCGACACCTATATCTGAAATGCCTATCGACACCTATATCTGAAATGCCTATCGACACCTATATCTGAAATGCCTATCGACACCTATATCTGAAATGCCTATCGACACCTATATCTGAAATGCCTATCGAATCCTATATCTGAAATGCCTATCGACACCTATATCTGAAATGCCAATCGACACCTATATCTGAAATGCCTATCAACACCTATATCTGAAATGCCTATCGACACCTATTTTTGAAATGCCTATCGGAAACTACATCTGAAATGCCTATCAGCACCTATATTTGAAATGCCTATCGGCAACCATATCTGGAATGCCTATCGGCACCTATATTTGAAATGCCTATCGGCTTCTATATCTGAAATGCCTATCGGCACCTATTTTTAAAATGCCAATCGGCAACTATATCTGAAATGCCTATCGGCACCTATATCTGAAATGCCTATCGACACCTATATCTGAAATGCCTATCGACACCTATATCTGAAATGCCTATCGACACCTATATCTGAAATGCCTATCGACACCTATATCTGAAATGCCTATCGACACCTATATCTGAAATGCCTATCGACACCTATATCTGAAATGCCTATCGACACCTATATCTGAAATGCCTATCGACACCTATATCTGAAATGCCTATCGACACCTATTTTTGAAATGCCTATCGGAAACTACATCTGAAATGCCTATCAGCACCTATATTTGAAATGCCTATCGGCAACCATATCTGGAATGCCTATCGGCACCTATATTTGAAATGCCTATCGGCTTCTATATCTGAAATGCCTATCGGCACCTATTTTTAAAATGCCAATCGGCAACTATATCTGAAATGCCTATCGGCACCTATATCTGAAATGCCTATCGACACCTATATCTGAAATGCCTATCGACACCTATATCTGAAATGCCTATCGACACCTATATCTGAAATGCCTATCGACACCTATATCTGAAATGCCTATCGACACCTATTTTTGAAATGCCTATCGGAAACTACATCTGAAATGCCTATCAGCACCTATATTTGAAATGCCTATCGGACACCATATCTGGAATGCCTATCGGCACCCATATTTGAAATGCCTATCGGCTTCTATATCTGAAATGCCTATCGGCACCTATTTTTAAAATGCCAATCGGCAACTATATCTGAACTGCCTATCGGCACCTATATCTGAAATGCCTATCGACACCTATATCTGAAATGCCTATCGACACCTATATCTGAAATGCCTATCGACACCTATATCTGAAATGCCTATCGACACCTATATCTGAAATGCCTATCGACACCTATTTTTGAAATGCCTATCGGAAACTACATCTGAAATGCCTATCGGCACCTATATTTGAAATGCCTATCGGCAACCATATCTGGAATGCCTATCGGCACCTATATTTGAAATGCCTATCGGCTTCTATATCTGAAATGCCTATCGGCACCTATTTTTAAAATGCCAATCGGCAACTATATCTGAAATGCCTATCGGCACCTATATCTGAAATGCCTATCGACACCTATATCTGAAATGCCTATCGACACCTATATCTGAAATGCCTATCGACACCTATATCTGAAATGCCTATCGACACCTATATCTGAAATGCCTATCGACACCTATATCTGAAATGCCTATCGACACCTATTTTTGAAATGCCTATCGGAAACTACATCTGAAATGCCTATCAACACCTATATTTGAAATGCCTATCGGCAACCATATCTGGAATGCCTATCGGCACCTATATTTGAAATGCCTATCGGCTTCTATATCTGAAATGCCTATCGGCACCTATTTTTAAAATGCCAATCGGCAACTATATCTGAAATGCCTATCGGCACCTATATCTGAAATGCCTATCGACACCTATATCTGAAATGCCTATCGACACCTATATCTGAAATGCCTATCGACACCTATATCTGAAATGCCTATCGACACCTATATCTGAAATGCCTATCGACACCTATATCTGAAATGCCTATCGACACCTATATCTGAAATGCCTATCGACACCTATTTTTGAAATGCCTATCGGAAACTACATCTGAAATGCCTATCAGCACCTAAATTTGAAATGCCTATCGGCAACTATATCTGGAATGCCTATCGGCACCTATATTTGAAATGCCTATCGGCTTCTATATCTGAAATGCCTATCGGCACCTATTTTTAAAATGCCAATCGGCAACTATATCTGAAATGCCTATCGGCACCTATATCTGAAATGCCTATCGACACCTGTATCTGAAATGCCTATCGACACCTATATCTGAAATGCCTATCGACACCTATATCTGAAATGCCTATCGACACCTATATCTGAAATGCCTATCGAATCCTATATCTGAAATGCCTATCGACACCTATATCTGAAATGCCAATCGACACCTATATCTGAAATGCCTATCGACACCTATATCTGAAATGCCTATCGACACCTATTTTTGAAATGCCTATCGGAAACTACATCTGAAATGCCTATCAGCGCCTATATTTGAAATGCCTATCGGCAACCATATCTGGAATGCCTATCGGCACCTATATTTGAAATGCCTATCGGCTTCTATATCTGAAATGCCTATCGGCACCTATTTTTAAAATGCCAATCGGCAACTATATCTGAAATGCCTATCGGCTCCTATATCTGAAATGCCTATCGACACCTATATCTGAAATGCCTATCGACACCTATATCTGAAATGCTTATCGACACCTATATCTGAAATGCCTATCGACACCTATATCTGAAATGCCTATCGACACCTATATCTGAAATGCCTATCGACACCTATATCTGAAATGCCCATCGACACATATATCTGAAATGCCTATCGACACCTATTTTTGAAATGCCTATCGGAAACTACATCTGAAATGCCTATCAGCACCTATATTGGAAATGCCTATCGGCAACCATATCTGGAATGCCTATCGGCACCTATATTTGAAATGCCTATCGGCTTCTATATCTGAAATGCCTATCGGCACCTATTTTTAAAATGCCAATCGGCAACTATATCTGAAATGCCTATCGGCACCTATATCTGAAATGCCTATCGACACCTATATCTGAAATGCCTATCGACACTTATATCTGAAATGCCTATCGACACCTATATCTGAAATGCCTATCGACACCTATATCTGAAATGCCTATCGACACCTATTTTTGAAATGCCTATAAGAAACTACATCTGAAATGCCTATCAGCACCTATATTTGAAATGCCTATCGGCAACCATATCTGGAATGCCTATCGGCACCTATATTTGAAATGCCTATCGGCTTCTATATCTGAAATGCCTATCGGCACCTATTTTTAAAATGCCAATCGGCAACTATATCTGAAATGCCTATCGGCACCTATATCTGAAATGCCTATCGACACCTATATCTGAAATGCCTATCGACACCTATATCTGAAATGCCTATCGACACCTATTTTTGAAATGCCTATCGGAAACTACATCTGAAATGCCTATCAGCACCTATATTTGAAATGCCTATCGGCAACCATATCTGGAATGCCTATCGGCACCTATATTTGAAATGCCTATCGGCTTCTATATCTGAAATGCCTATCGGCACCTATTTTTAAAATGCCAATCGGCAACTATATCTGAAATGCCTATCGACACCTATATCTGAAATGCCTATCGACACCTATTTTTGAAATGCCTATCGGAAACTACATCTGAAATGCCTATCAGCACCTATATTTGAAATGCCTATCGGCAACCATATCTGGAATGCCTATCGGCACCTATATTTGAAATGCCTATCGGCTTCTATATCTGAAATGCCTACCGGCACCTATTTTTAAAATGCCAATCGGCAACTATATCTGAAATGCCTATCGGCACCTATATCTGAAATGCCTATCGACACCTATATCTGAAATGCCTATCGACACCTATATCTGAAATGCCTATCGACACCTATATCTGAAATGCCTATCGACACCTATATCTGAAATGCCTATCGACACCTATATCTGAAATGCCTATCGACACCTATATCTGAAATGCCTATCGACACCTATTTTTGAAATGCCTATCGGAAACTACATCTGAAATGCCTATCAGCACCTATATTTGAAATGCCTATCGGCAACCATATCTGGGATGCCTATCGGCACCTATATTTGAAATGCCTGTCGGCTTCTATATCTGAAATGCCTATCGGCACCTATTTTTAAAATGCCAATCGGCAACTATATCTGAAATGCCTATCGGCACCTATATCTGAAATGCCTATCGACACCTATATCTGAAATGCCTATCGACACCTATATCTGAAATGCCTATCGACACCTATATCTGAAATGCCTATCGACACCTATATCTGAAATGCCCATCGACACCTATATCTGAAATGCCTATCGACACCTATATCTGAAATGCCTATCGACACCTATATCTGAAATGCCTATCGACACCTATATCTGAAATGCCTATCGACACCTATATCTGAAATGCCTATCGACACCTATTTTTGAAATGCCTATCGGAAACTACATCTGAAATGCCTATCAGCACCTATATTTGAAATGCCTATCGGCAACCATATCGGGAATGCCTATCGGCACCTATATTTGAAATGCCTATCGGCTTCTATATCTGAAATGCCTATCGGCACCTATTTTTAAAATGCCAATCGGCAACTATATCTGAAATGCCTATCGGCACCTATATCTGAAATGCCTATCGACACCTATATCTGAAATGCCTATCGACACCTATATCTGAAATGCCTATCGACACATATATCTGAAATGCCTATCGACACCTATATCTTAAATGCCTATCGACACCTATATCTGAAATGCCTATCGACACCTATATCTGAAATGCCTATCGACACCTATATCTGAAATGCCTATCGACACCTATTTTTGAAATGCCTATCGGAAACTACATCTGAAATGCCCTATCAGCACCTATATTTGAAATGCCTATCGGCAACCATATCTGAAATGCCTATCGGCACCTATATTTGAAATGCCTATCGGCTTCTATATCTGAAATGCCTATCGGCACCTATTTTTAAAATGCCAATCGGCAACTATATCTGAAATGCCTATCGGCACCTATATCTGAAATGCCTATCGACACCTATATCTGAAATGCCTATCGACACCTATATCTGAAATGCCTATCGACACCTATATCTGAATGCCTATCGACACCTATATCTGAAATGCCTATCGACACCTATATCTGAATGCCTATCGACACCTATATCTGAAATGCCTATCGACACCTATATCTGAAATGCCTATCGACACCTATATCTGAAATGCCTATCGACACCTATTTTTGAAACGCCTATCGGAAACTACATCTGAAATGCCTATCAGCACCTATATTTGAAATGCCTATCGGCAACCATATCTGGAATGCCTATCGGCACCTAAATTTTAAATGCCTATCGGCTTCTTTATCTGAAATGCCTATCGGCACCTTATTTTCAAAATGCCAATCGGCAACTATATCTGAAATGCCTTTCGACACCTATATCTGAAATGCCTATCGACACTTATATCTAAATGCCTATCGACACCTATATCTGAAATGCCTATCGACACCTATATCTGAAATGCCTATCGACACCTATATCTGAAATGCCCATGGACACCTATTTTTGAAATGCCTATCGGAAACTACATCTGAAATGCTTATCAGCACCTATATTTGAAATGCCTATCGGCAACCATATCTGGAATGCTATCGGCACCTATATTTGAAATGCCTATCGGCTTCTATATCTGAAATGCCTATCGGCACCTATTTTAAAATGCCAATCGGCAAACTATATCTGAAATGCCTATCGGCACCTATATCTGAAATGCCTATCGACACCTATATCTGAAATGCCTATCGACACCTATATCTGAAATGCTATCGACACCTATATCTGAAATGCCTATCGACACCTATATCTGAAATGCCTATCGACACCTATATCTGAAATGCCTATCGACACCTATATCTGAAATGCCTATCGACACCTATATCTGAAATGCCTATCGACACCTATTTTTGAAATGCCTATCGGAAACTAACATCTGAAATGCCTATCAGCACCTATATTTGAAATGCCTATCGGCAACCATATCTGGAATGCCTATCGGCACCTATATTTGAAATGCCTATCGGCTTCTATATCTGAAAATGCCTATCGGCACCTATATCTGAAATGCTATCGACACCTATATCTGAAATGCCTATCGACACCTATATCTGAAATGCCTATCGACACCTATATCTGAATGCCTATCGACACCTATATCTGAAATGCCTATCGACACCTATATCTGAAATGCCTATCGACACCTATATCTGAAATGCCTATCGACACCTGTATCTGAAATGCCTATCGACACCTATATCTGAAATGCCTATCGACACCTATTTTGAAATGCCTATCGGAAACTACATCAGAAATGCCTATCAGCACCTATATTTGAAATGCCTATCGGCAACCATATCTGGAATGCCTATCGGCACCTATATTTGAAATGCCTAACGGCTTCTATATCTGAAATGCCTATCGACACCTATTTTTAAAATGCCAATCGGCAACTATATCTGAAATGCCTATCGGCACCTATATCTGAAATGCCTATCGACACCTATATCTGAAATGCCTATCGACACCTATATCTGAAATGCCTATCGACACCTATATCTGAAATGCCTATCGACACCTATATCTGAAATGCCTATCGACACCTATATCTGAAATGCCTATCGACACCTATATCTGAAATGCCTATCGACACCTATATCTGAAATGCCTATTGACACCTATTTTTGAAATGCCTATCGGAAACTACATCTGAAATGCCTATCAGCACTTATATTTGAAATGCCTATCGGCAACCATATCTGGAATGCCTATCGGCACCTATATTTGAAATGCCTATCGGCTTCTATATCTGAAATGCCTATCGGCACCTATTTTTAAAATGCCAATCGGCAACTATATCTGAAATGCCTTTCGGCACTTATATCTGAAATGCCTATCGACACCTATATCTGAAATGCCTATCGACACCTATATCTGAAATGCCTATTGACACCTATTTTTGAAATGCCTATCGGAAACTACATCTGAAATGCCTATCAGCACCTATATTTGAAATGCCTATCGGCAACCATATCTGGAATGCCTATCGGCACCTATATTTGAAATGCCTATCGACACCTATATCTGAAATGCCTATCGACACCTATTTTTGAAATGCCTATCGGAAACTACATCTGCTAAATGCCTATCAGCACCTATATTTGAAATGCCTATCGGCAACCATATCTGGAATGCCTATCGGCACCTATATTTGAAAATGCCTATCGGCTTCTATATCTGAAATGCCTATCGGCACCTATTTTTAAAATGCCAATCGGCAACTATATCTGAAATGCCTATCGGCACCTATATCTGAAATGCCTATCGACACCTATATCTGAAATGCCTATCGACACCTATATCTGAAATGCCTATCGACACCTATATCTGAAATGCCTATCGACACCTATATCTGAAATGCCTATCGACACCTATATCTGAAATGCCTATCGACACCTATATCTGAAATGCCTATCGACACCTATATCTGAAATGCCTATCGACACCTATTTTTGAAATGCCTATCGGAAACTACATCTGAAATGCCTATCAGCACCTAAATTTGAAATGCCTATCGGCAACCATATCTGGAATGCCTATCGGCACCTATATTTGAAATGCCTATCGGCTTCTATATCTGAAATGCCTATCGGCACCTATTTTTAAAATGCCAATCGGCAACTATATCTGAAATGCCTATCGGCACCTATATCTGAAATGCCTATCGACACCTATATCTGAAATGCCTATCGACACCTATATCTGAAATGCCTATCGACACCTATATCTGAAATGCCTATCGACACCTATATCTGAAATGCCTATCGAATCCTATATCTGAAATGCCTATCGACACCTATATCTGAAATGCCAATCGACACCTATATCTGAAATGCCTATCGACACCTATATCTGAAATGCCTATCGACACCTATTTTTGAAATGCCTATCGGAAACTACATCTGAAATGCCTATCAGCACCTATATTTGAAATGCCTATCGGCAACCATATCTGAAATGCCTATCGGCACCTATTTTTAAAATGCCAATCGGCAACTATATCTGAAATGCCTATCGGCACCTATATCTGAAATGCCTATCGACACCTATATCTGAAATGCCTATCGACACCTATATCTGAAATGCCTATCGACACCTATATCTGAAATGCCTATCGACACCTATATCTGAAATGCCTATCGACACCTATATCTGAAATGCCTATCGACACCTATATCTGAAATGCCTATCGACACCTATATCTGAAATGCCTATCGACACCTATTTTTGAAATGCCTATCGGAAACTACATCTGAAATGCCTATCAGCACCTATATTTGAAATGCCTATCGGCAACCATATCTGGAATGCCTATCGGCACCTATATTTGAAATGCCTATCAGCTTCTATATCTGAAATGCCCATCGGCACCTATTTTTAAAATGCCAATCGGCAACTATATCTGAAATGCCTACCGGCACCTATATCTGAAATGCCTATCGACACCTATATCTGAAATGCCTATCGACACTTATATCTGAAATGCCTATCGACACCTATATCTGAAATGCCTATCGACACCTATATCTGAAATGCCTATCGACACCTATTTTTGAAATGCCTATCGGAAACTACATCTGAAATGCCTATCAGCACCTAAATTTGAAATGCCTATCGGCAACCATATCTGGAATGCCTATCGGCACCTATATTTGAAATGCCTATCGGCTTCTATATCTGAAATGCCTATCGGCACCTATTTTTAAAATGCCAATCGGCAACTATATCTGAAATGCCTATCGGCACCTATATCTGAAATGCCTATCGACACCTATATCTGAAATGCCTATCGACACCTATATCTGAAATGCCTATCGACACCTATATCTGAAATGCCAATCGGCACCTATATCTGAAATGCCTATCGACACCTATTTTTGAAATGCCTATCGGAAACTACATCTGAAATGCCTATCAGCACCTATATTTGAAATGCCTATCGGCAACCATATCTGGAATGCCTATCGGCACCTATATTTGAAATGCCTATCGGCTTCTATATCTGAAATGCCTACCGGCACCTATTTTTAAAATGCCAATCGGCAACTATATCTGAAATGCCTATCGGCACCTATATCTGAAATGCCTATCGACACCTATATCTGAAATGCCTATCGACACCTATATCTGAAATGCCTATCGACACCTATATCTGAAATGCCTATCGACACCTATATCTGAAATGCCTATCGACACCTATATCTGAAATGCCTATCGACACCTATATCTGAAATGCCTATCGACACCTATATCTGAAATGCCTATCGACACCTATATCTGAAATGCCTATCGACACCTATATCTGAAATGCCTATCGACACCTATTTTTGAAATGCCTATCGGAAACTACATCTGAAATGCCTATCAGCACCTATATTTGAAATGCCTATCGGCAACCATATCTGGAATGCCTATCGGCACCTATATTTGAAATGCCTATCGGCTTCTATATCTGAAATGCCTATCGGCACCTATTTTTAAAATGCCAATCGGCAACTATATCTGAAATGCCTATCGGCACCTATATCTGAAATGCCTATCGACACCTATATCTGAAATGCCTATCGACACCTATATCTGAAATGCCTATCGACACCTATATCTGAAATGCCTATCGACACCTATATCTGAAATGCCTATCGACACCTATATCTGAAATGCCTATCGACACCTATATCTGAAATGACTATCGACACTTATATCTGAAATGCCTATCGACACCTATTTTTGAAATGCCTATCGGAAACTACATCTGAAATGCCTATCAGCACCTATATTTGAAATGTCTATCGGCAACCATATCTGGAATGCCTATCGGCACCTATATTTGAAATGCCTATCGGCTTCTATATCTGAAATGCCTATCGGCACCTATTTTTAAAATGCCAATCGGCAACTATATCTGAAATGCCTATCGGCACCTATATCTGAAATGCCTATCGACACCTATATCTGAAATGCCTATCGACCCTATATCTGAAATGCCTATCGACACCTATATCTTAAATGCCTATCGACACCTATATCTGAAATGCCTATCGACACCTATATCTGAAATGCCTATCGACACCTATATCTGAAATGCCTATCGACACCTATATCTTAAATGCCTATCGACACCTATTTTTGAAATGCCTATCGGAAACTACATCTGAAATGCCTATCAGCACCTATATTTGAAATGCCTATCGGCAACCATATCTGGAATGCCTATCGGCACCTATATTTGAAATGCCTATCGGCTTCTATATCTGAAATGCCTATCGGCACCTATTTTTAAAATGCCAATCGGCAACTATATCTGAAATGCCTATCGGCACCTATATCTGAAATGCCTATCGACACCTATATCTGAAATGCCTATCGACACCTATATCTGAAATGCCTATCGACACCTATATCTGAAATGCCTATCGACACCTATATCTGAAATGCCTATCGACACCTATATCTGAAATGCCTATCGACACCTATATCAGAAATGCCTATCGACACCATTTTTGAAATGCCTATCGGAAACTACATCTGAAATGCCTATCAGCACCTATATTTGAAATGCCTATCGGCAACCATATCTGGAATGCCTATCGGCACCTATATTTGAAATGCCTATCGGCTTCTATATCTGAAATGCCTATCGGCACCTATTTTTAAAATGCCAATCGGCGACTATATCTGAAATGCCTATCGGCACCTATATCTGAAATGCCTATCGACACCTATATCTGAAATGCCATTCGACACCTATATCTGAAATGCCTATCGACACCTATATCTGAAATGCCTATCGACACCTATATCTGAAATGCCTATCGACACCTATATCTGAAATGCCTATCGACACCTATATCTGAAATGCCTATCGACACCTATATCTGAAATGCCTATCGACACCTATATCTGAAATGCCTATCGACACCTATTTTTGAAATGCCTATCGGAAACTACATCTGAAATGCCTATCAGCACCTAAATTTGAAATGCCTATCGGCAACCATATCTGGAATGCCTATCGGCACCTATATTTGAAATGCCTATCGGCTTCTATATCTGAAATGCCTATCGGCACCTATTTTTAAAATGCCAATCGGCAACTATATCTGAAATGCCTATCGACACCTATATCTGAAATGCCTATCGACACCTATATCTGAAATGCCTATCGACACCTATATCTGAAATGCCTATCGAATCCTATTTCTAAAATGCCTATCGACACCTATATCTGAAATGCCAATCGACACCTATATCTGAAATGCCTATCGACACCTATATCTGAAATGCCTATCGACACCTATTTTTGAAATGCCTATCGGAAACTACATCTGAAATGCCTATCAGCACCTATATTTGAAATGCCTATCGGCAACCATATCTGGAATGCCTATCGGCACCTATATTTGAAATGCCTATCGGCTTCTATATCTGAAATGCCTATCGGCACCTATTTTTAAAATGCCAATCGGCAACTATATCTGAAATGCCTATCGGCACCTATATCTGAAATGCCTATCGACACCTATATCTGAAATGCCTATCGACACCTATATCTGAAATGCCTATCGACACCTATATCTGAAATGCCTATCGACACCTATATCTGAAATGCCTACCGACACCTATATCTGAAATGCCTATCGACACCTATATCTGAAATGCCTATCGACACCTATATCTGAAATGCCTATCGACACCTATTTTTGAAATGCCTATCGGAAACTACATCTGAAATGCCTATCAGCACCTATATTTGAAATGCCTATCGGCACCTATATTTGAAATGCCTATCGGCTTCTATATCTGAAATTCCTATCGGCACCTATTTTTAAAATGCCAATCGGCAACTATATCTGAAATGCCTATCGGCACCTATATCTGAAATGCCTATCGACACCTATATCTGAAATGCCTATCGACACCTATATCTGAAATGCCTATCGACACCTATATCTGAAATGCCTATCGACACCTATATCTGAAATGCCTATCGACACCTATATCTGAAATGCCTATCGACACCTATATCTGAAATGCCTATCGACACTTATATCTGAAATGCCTATCGACACCTATTTTTGAAATGCCTATCGGAAACTACATCTGAAATGCCTATCAGCCCCTATATTTGAAATGCCTATCGGCAACCATATCTGGAATGCCTATCGGCACCTATATTTGAAATGCCTATCGGCTTCTATATCTGAAATGCCTATCGGCACCTATTTTTAAAATGCCAATCGGCAACTATATCTGAAATGCCTATCGGCACCTATATCTGAAATGCCTATCGACACCTATATCTGAAATGCCTATCGACCCCTATATCTGAAATGCCTATCGACACCTATATCTTAAATGCCTATCGACACCTATATCTGAAATGCCTATCGACACCTATATCTGAAATGCCTATCGACACCTATATCTGAAATGCCTATCGACACCTATATCTGAAATGCCTATCGACACCTATTTTTGAAATGCCTATCGGAAACTACATCTGAAATGCCTATCAGCACCTATATTTGAAATGCCTATCGGCAACCATATCTGGAATGCCTATCGGCACCTATATTTGAAATGCCTATCGGCTTCTATATCTGAAATGCCTATCGGCACCTATTTTTAAAATGCCAATCGGCAACTATATCTGAAATGCCTATCGGCACCTATATCTGAAATGCCTATCGACACCTATATCTGAAATGCCTATTGACACCTATATCTGAAATGCCTATCGACACCTATATCTGAAATGCCTATCGACACCTATATCTGAAATGCCTATCGACACCTATATCTGAAATGCCTATCGACACCATTTTTGAAATGCCTATCGGAAACTACATCTGAAATGCCTATCAGCACCTATATTTGAAATGCCTATCGGCAACCATATCTGGAATGCCTATCGGCACCTATATTTGAAATGCCTATTGGCTTCTATATCTGAAATGCCTATCGGCACCTATTTTTAAAATGCCAATCGGCGACTATATCTGAAATGCCTATCGGCACCTATATCTGAAATGCCTATCGACACCTATATCTGAAATGCCTATCGACACCTATATCTGAAATGCCTATCGACACCTATATCTGAAATGCCTATCGACACCTATATCTGAAATGCCTATCGACACCTATATCTGAAATGCCTATCGACACCTATATCTGAAATGCCTATCGACACCTATATCTGAAATGCCTATCGACACCTATATCTGAAAAACCTATCGACACCTATTTTTGAAATGCCTATCGGAAACTACATCTGAAATGCCTATCAGCACCTAAATTTGAAATGCCTATCGGCAACCATATCTGGAATGCCTATCGGCACCTATATTTGAAATGCCTATCGGCTTCTATATCTGAAATGCCTATCGGCACCTATTTTTAAAATGCCAATCGGCAACTATATCTGAAATGCCTATCGGCACCTATATCTGAAATGCCTATCGACACCTATATCTGAAATGCCTATCGACACCTATATCTGAAATGCCTATCGACACCTATATCTGAAATGCCTATCGACACCTATATCTAAAATGCCTATCGAATCCTATATCTGAAATGCCTATCGACACCTATATCTGAAATGCCAATCGACACCTATATCTGAAATGCCTATCGACACCTATATCTGAAATGCCTATCGACACCTATTTTTGAAATGCCTATCGGAAACTACATCTGAAATGCCTATCAGCACCTATATTTGAAATGCCTATCGGCAACCATATCTGGAATGCCTATCGGCACCTATATTTGAAATGCCTATCGGCTTCTATATCTGAAATGCCTATCGGCACCTATTTTTAAAATGCAAATCGGCAACTATATCTGAAATGCCTATCGGCACCTATATCTGAAATGCCTATCGACACCTATATCTGAAATGCCTATCGACACCTATATCTGAAATGCCTATCGACACCTATATCTGAAATGCCTATCGACACCTATATCTGAAATGCCTATCGACACCTATATCTGAAATGCCTATCGACACCTATATCTGAAATGCCTATCGACACCTATATCTGAAATGCCTATCGACACCTATTTTTGAAATGCCTATCGGAAACTACATCTGAAATGCCTATCAGCACCTATATTTGAAATGCCTATCGGCAACCATATCTGGAATGCCTATCGGCACCTATATTTGAAATGCCTATCGGCTTCTATATCTGAAATGCCTATCGGCACCTATTTTTAAAATGCCAATCGGCAACTATATCTGAAATGCCTATCGGCACCTATATCTGAAATGCCTATCGACACCTATATCTGAAATGCCTATCGACACTTATATCTAAAATGCCTATCGACACCTATATCTGAAATGCCTATCGACACCTATATCTGAAATGCCCATCGACACCTATTTTTGAAATGCCTATCGGAAACTACATCTGAAATGCCTATCAGCACCTATATTTGAAATGCCTATCGGCAACCATATCTGGAATGCCTATCGGCACCTATATTTGAAATGCCTATCGGCTTCTATATCTGAAATGCCTATCGGCACCTATTTTTAAAATGCCAATCGGCAACTATATCTGAAATGCCTATCGGCACCTATATCTGAAATGCCTATCGACACCTATATCTGAAATGCCTATAGACACCTATATCTGAAATGCCTATCGACACCTATATCTGAAATGCCTATCGACACCTATATCTGAAATGCCTATCGACACCTATTTTTGAAATGCCTATCGGAAACTACATCTGAAATGCCTATCAGCACCTATATTTGAAATGCCTATCGGCAACCATATCTGGAATGCCTATCGGCACCTATATTTGAAATGCCTATCGGCTTCTATATCTGAAATGCCTACCGGCACCTATTTTTAAGATGCCAATCGGCAACTATATCTGAAATGCCTAACGGCACCTATATCTGAAATGCCTATCGACACCTATATCTGAAATGCCTATCGACACCTATATCTGAAATGCCTATCGACACCTATATCTGAAATGCCTATCGACACCTATATCTGAAATGCCTATCGACACCTATATCTGAAATGCCTATCGACACCTATATCTGAAATGCCTATCGACACCTATATCTGAAATGCCTATCGACACCTATATCTGAAATGCCTATCGACACCTATTTTTGAAATGCCTATCGGAAACTACATCTGAAATGCCTATCAGCACCTATATTTGAAATGCCTATCGGCAACCATATCTGGAATGCCTATCGGCACCTAAATTTGAAATGCCTATCGGCTTTTTTATCTGAAATGCCTATCGGCACCTATTTTCAAAATGCCAATCGGCAACTATATCTGAAATGCCTTTCGACACCTATATCTGAAATGCCTATCGACACTTATATCTAAAATGCCTATCGACACCTATATCTGAAATGCCTATCGACACCTATATCTGAAATGCCTATCGACACCTATATCTGAAATGCTCATGGACACCTATTTTTGAAATGCCTATCGGAAACTACATCTGAAATGCTTATCAGCACCTATATTTGAAATGCCTATCGGAAACCATATCTGGAATGCCTATCGGCACCTATATTTGAAATGCCTATCGGCTTCTATATCTGAAATGCCTATCGGCACCTATTTTTAAAATGCCAATCGGCAACTATATCTGAAATGCCTATCGGCACCTATATCTGAAATGCCTATCGACACCTATATCTGAAATGCCTATCGACACCTATATCTGAAATGCCTATCGACACCTATATCTGAAATGCCTATCGACACCTATATCTGAAATGCCTATCGACACCTATATCTGAAATGCCTATCGACACCTATATCTGAAATGCCTATCGACACCTATATCTGAAATGCCTATCGACACCTATTTTTGAAATGCCTATCGGAAACTACATCTGAAATGCCTATCAGCACCTATATTTGAAATGCCTATCGGCAACCATATCTGGAATGCCTATCGGCACCTATATTTGAAATGCCTATCGGCTTCTATATCTGAAATGCCTATCGGCACCTATATCTGAAATGCCTATCGACACCTATATCTGAAATGCCTATCGACACCTATATCTGAAATGCCTATCGACACCTATATCTGAAATGCCTATCGACACCTATATCTGAAATGCCTATCGACACCTATATCTGAAATGCCTATCGACACCTATATCTGAAATGCCTATCGACACCTGTATCTGAAATGCCTATCGACACCTATATCTGAAATGCCTATCGACACCTATTTTTGAAATGCCTATCGGAAACTACATCAGAAATGCCTATCAGCACCTATATTTGAAATGCCTATCGGCAACCATATCTGGAATGCCTATCGGCACCTATATTTGAAATGCCTAACGGCTTCTATATCTGAAATGCCTATCGACACCTATTTTTAAAATGCCAATCGGCAACTATATCTGAAATGCCTATCGGCACCTATATCTGAAATGCCTATCGACACCTATATCTGAAATGCCTATCGACACCTATATCCGAAATGCCTATCGACACCTATATCTGAAATGCCTATCGACACCTATATCTGAAATGCCTATCGACACTTATATCTGAAATGCCTATCGACACCTCTATCTGAAATGCCTATCGACACCTATATCTGAAATGCCTATCGACACCTATATCTGAAATGCCTATCGACACCTATTTTTGAAATGCCTATCGGAAACTACATCTGAAATGCCTATCAGCACCTATATTTGAAATGCCTATCGGCAACCATATCTGGAATGCCTATCGGCACCTATATTTGAAATGCCTATCGGCTTCTATATCTGAAATGCCTATCGGCACCTATTTTTAAAATGCCAATCGGCAACTATATCTGAAATGCCTATCGGCACCTATATCTGAAATGCCTATCGACACCTATATCTGAAATGCCTATCGACACCTATATCTGAAATGCCTATCGACACCTATATCTGAAATGCCTATCGACACCTATATCTGAAATGCCTATCGACACCTATTTGGAAATGCCTATCGGAAACTACATCTGAAATGCCTATCAGCACCTATATTTGAAATGCCTATCGGCAACCATATCTGGAATGCCCATCGGCACCTATATTTGAAATGCCTATCGGCTTCTATATCTGAAATGCCTATCGGCACCTATTTTTAAAATGCCAATCGGCAACTATATCTGAAGTGCCTATCGGCACCTATATCTGAAATGCCTATCGACACCTATATCTGAAATGCCTATCGACACCTATATCTGAAATGCCTATCGACACCTATATCTGAAATGCCTATCGACACCTATATCTGAAATGCCTATCGACACCTATATCTGAAATGCCTATCGACACCTATATCTGAAATGCCTATCGACACCTATATCTGAAATGCCTATCGAATCCTATATCTGAAATGCCTATCGACACCTATATCTGAAATGCCAATCGACACCTATATCTGAAATGCCTATCAACACCTATATCTGAAATGCCTATCGACACCTATTTTTGAAATGCCTATCGGAAACTACATCTGAAATGCCTATCAGCACCTATATTTGAAATGCCTATCGGCAACCATATCTGGAATGCCTATCGGCACCTATATTTGAAATGCCTATCGGCTTCTATATCTGAAATGCCTATCGGCACCTATTTTTAAAATGCCAATCGGCAACTATATCTGAAATGCCTATCGGCACCTATATCTGAAATGCCTATCGACACCTATATCTGAAATGCCTATCGACACCTATATCTGAAATGCCTATCGACACCTATATCTGAAATGCCTATCGACACCTATATCTGAAATGCCTATCGACACCTATATCTGAAATGCCTATCGACACCTATATCTGAAATGCCTATCGACACCTATATCTGAAATGCCTATCGACACCTATATCTGAAATGCCTATCGACACCTATTTTTGAAATGCCTATCGGAAACTACATCTGAAATGCCTATCAGCACCTATATTTGAAATGCCTATCGGCAACCATATCTGGAATGCCTATCGGCACCTATATTTGAAATGCCTATCGGCTTCTATATCTGAAATGCCTATCGGCACCTATTTTTAAAATGCCAATCGGCAACTATATCTGAAATGCCTATCGGCACCTATATCTGAAATGCCTATCGACACCTATATCTGAAATGCCTATCGACACCTATATCTGAAATGCCTATCGACACCTATATCTGAAATGCCTATCGACACCTATATCTGAAATGCCTATCGACACCTATTTTTGAAATGCCTATCGGAAACTACATCTGAAATGCCTATCAGCACCTATATTTGAAATGCCTATCGGACACCATATCTGGAATGCCTATCGGCACCCATATTTGAAATGCCTATCGGCTTCTATATCTGAAATGCCTATCGGCACCTATTTTTAAAATGCCAATCGGCAACTATATCTGAACTGCCTATCGGCACCTATATCTGAAATGCCTATCGACACCTATATCTGAAATGCCTATAGACACCTATATCTGAAATGCCTATCGACACCTATATCTGAAATGCCTATCGACACCTATATCTGAAATGCCTATCGACACCTATTTTTGAAATGCCTATCGGAAACTACATCTGAAATGCCTATCAGCACCTATATTTGAAATGCCTATCGGCAACCATATCTGGAATGCCTATCGGCACCTATATTTGAAATGCCTATCGGCTTCTATATCTGAAATGCCTATCGGCACCTATTTTTAAAATGCCAATCGGCAACTATATCTGAAATGCCTATCGGCACCTATATCTGAAATGCCTATCGACACCTATATCTGAAATGCCTATCGACACCTATATCTGAAATGCCTATCGACACCTATATCTGAAATGCCTATCGACACCTATATCTGAAATGCCTATCGACACCTATATCTGAAATGCCTATCGACACCTATTTTTGAAATGCCTATCGGAAACTACATCTGAAATGCCTATCAGCACCTATATTTGAAATGCCTATCGGCAACCATATCTGGAATGCCTATCGGCACCTATATTTGAAATGCCTATCGGCTTCTATATCTGAAATGCCTATCGGCACCTATTTTTAAAATGCCAATCGGCAACTATATCTGAAATGCCTATCGGCACCTATATCTGAAATGCCTATCGACACCTATATCTGAAATGCCTATCGACACCTATATCTGAAATGCCTATCGACACCTATATCTGAAATGCCTATCGACACCTATATCTGAAATGCCTATCGACACCTATATCTGAAATGCCTATCGACACCTATATCTGAAATGCCTATCGACACCTATTTTTGAAATGCCTATCGGAAACTACATCTGAAATGCCTATCAGCACCTAAATTTGAAATGCCTATCGGCAACCATATCTGGAATGCCTATCGGCACCTATATTTGAAATGCCTATCGGCTTCTATATCTGAAATGCCTATCGGCACCTATTTTTAAAATGCCAATCGGCAACTATATCTGAAATGCCTATCGGCACCTATATCTGAAATGCCTATCGACACCTGTATCTGAAATGCCTATCGACACCTATATCTGAAATGCCTATCGACACCTATATCTGAAATGCCTATCGACACCTATATCTGAAATGCCTATCGAATCCTATATCTGAAATGCCTATCGACACCTATATCTGAAATGCCAATCGACACCTATATCTGAAATGCCTATCGACACCTATATCTGAAATGCCTATCGACACCTATTTTTGAAATGCCTATCGGAAACTACATCTGAAATGCCTATCAGCGCCTATATTTGAAATGCCTATCGGCAACCATATCTGGAATGCCTATCGGCACCTATATTTGAAATGCCTATCGGCTTCTATATCTGAAATGCCTATCGGCACCTATTTTTAAAATGCCAATCGGCAACTATATCTGAAATGCCTATCGGCTCCTATATCTGAAATGCCTATCGACACCTATATCTGAAATGCCTATCGACACCTATATCTGAAATGCCTATCGACACCTATATCTGAAATGCCTATCGACACCTATATCTGAAATGCCTATCGACACCTATATCTGAAATGCCCATCGACACCTATATCTGAAATGCCTATCGACACCTATTTTTGAAATGCCTATCGGAAACTACATCTGAAATGCCTATCAGCACCTATATTGGAAATGCCTATCGGCAACCATATCTGGAATGCCTATCGGCACCTATATTTGAAATGCCTATCGGCTTCTATATCTGAAATGCCTATCGGCACCTATTTTTAAAATGCCAATCGGCAACTATATCTGAAATGCCTATCGGCACATATATCTAAAATGCCTATCGACACCTATATCTGAAATGCCTATCGACACCTATATCTGAAATGCCTATCGACACCTATATCTGAAATGCCTATCGACACCTATATCTGAAATGCCTATCGACACCTATATCTGAAATGCCTATCGACACCTATTTTTGAAATGCCTATCGGAAACTACATCTGAAATGCCTATCAGCACCTATATTTGAAATGCCTATCGGCAACCATATCTGGAATGCCTATCGGCACCTATATTTGAAATGCCTATCGGCTTCTATATCTGAAATGCCTATCGGCACCTATTTTTAAAATGCCAATCGGCAACTATATCTGAAATGCCTATCGGCACCTATATCTGAAATGCCTATCGACACCTATATCTGAAATGCCTATCGACACCTATATCTGAAATGCCTATCGACACCTATATCTGAAATGCCTATCGACACCTATATCTGAAATGCCTATCGACACCTATATCTGAAATGCCTATCGACACCTATATCTGAAATGCCTATCGACACCTATTTTTGAAATGCCTATCGGAAACTACATCTGAAATGCCTATCAGCACCTAAATTTGAAATGCCTATCGGCAACCATATCTGGAATGCCTATCGGCACCTATATTTGAAATGCCTATCGGCTTCTATATCTGAAATGCCTATCGGCACCTATTTTTAAAATGCCAATCGGCAACTATATCTGAAATGCCTATCGGCACCTATATCTGAAATGCCTATCGACACCTATATCTGAAATGCCTATCGACACCTATATCTGAAATGCCTATCGACACCTATATCTGAAATGCCTATCGACACCTATATCTGAAATGCCTATCGACACCTATATCTGAAATGCCTATCGACACCTATATCTGAAATGCCTATCGACACCTATTTTTGAAATGCCTATCGGAAACTACATCTGAAATGCCTATCAGCACCTAAATTTGAAATGCCTATCGGCAACCATATCTGGAATGCCTATCGGCACCTATATTTGAAATGCCTATCGGCTTCTATATCTGAAATGCCTATCGGCACCTATTTTTAAAATGCCAATCGGCAACTATATCTGAAATGCCTATCGGCACCTATATCTGAAATGCCTATCGACACCTGTATCTGAAATGCCTATCGACACCTATATCTGAAATGCCTATCGACACCTATATCTGAAATGCCTATCGACACCTATATCTGAAATGCCTATCGAATCCTATATCT
Organism: Venustoraphidia nigricollis; assembly: GCA_034508555.1. NCBI lineage: Eukaryota > Metazoa > Arthropoda > Insecta > Raphidioptera > Raphidiidae > Venustoraphidia > Venustoraphidia nigricollis. Next base: position 66,087 of record JAVRKA010000637.1, read on the forward strand.
GAAATGCCTATCGACACCTATATCTGAAATGCCAATCGACACCTATATTTGAAATGCCTATCGACACCTATATCTGAAATGCCTATCGACACCTATTTTTGAAATGCCTATCGGAAACTACATCTGAAATGCCTATCAGCGCCTATATTTGAAATGCCTATCGGCAACCATATCTGGAATGCCTATCGGCACCTATATTTGAAATGCCTATCGGCTTCTATATCTGAAATGCCTATCGGCACCTATTTTTAAAATGCCAATCGGCAACTATATCTGAAATGCCTATCGGCTCCTATATCTGAAATGCCTATCGACACCTATATCTGAAATGCCTATCGACACCTATATCTGAAATGCCTATCGACACCTATATCTGAAATGCCTATCGACACCTATATCTGAAATGCCCATCGACACCTATATCTGAAATGCCTATCGACACCTATTTTTGAAATGCCTATCGGAAACTACATCTGAAATGCCTATCAGCACCTATATTGGAAATGCCTATCGGCAACCATATCTGGAATGCCTATCGGCACCTATATTTGAAATGCCTATCGGCTTCTATATCTGAAATGCCTATCGGCACCTATTTTTAAAATGCCAATCGGCAACTATATCTGAAATGCCTATCGGCACCTATATCTGAAATGCCTATCGACACCTATATCTGAAATGCCTATCGACACTTATATCTGAAATGCCTATCGACACCTATATCTGAAATGCCTATCGACACCTATATCTGAAATGCCTATCGACACCTATTTTTGAAATGCCTATCGGAAACTACATCTGAAATGCCTATCAGCACCTATATTTGAAATGCCTATCGGCAACCATATCTGGAATGCCTATCGGCACCTATATTTGAAATGCCTATCGGCTTCTATATCTGAAATGCCTATCGGCACCTATTTTTAAAATGCCAATCGGCAACTATATCTGAAATGCCTATCGGCACCTATATCTGAAATGCCTATCGACACCTATATCTGAAATGCCTATCGACACCTATATCTGAAATGCCTATCGACACCTATATCTGAAATGCCTATCGACACCTATATCTGAAATGCCTATCGACACCTATTTTTGAAATGCCTATCGGAAACTACATCTGAAATGCCTATCAGCACCTATATTTGAAATGCCTATCGGCAACCATATCTGGAATGCCTATCGGCACCTATATTTGAAATGCCTATCGGCTTCTATATCTGAAATGCCTACCGGCACCTATTTTTAAAATGCCAATCGGCAACTATATCTGAAATGCCTATCGGCACCTATATCTGAAATGCCTATCGACACCTATATCTGAAATGCCTATCGACACCTATATCTGAAATGCCTATCGACACCTATATCTGAAATGCCTATCGACACCTATATCTGAAATGCCTATCGACACCTATATCTGAAATGCCTATCGACACCTATATCTGAAATGCCTATCGACACCTATTTTTGAAATGCCTATCGGAAACTACATCTGAAATGCCTATCAGCACCTATATTTGAAATGCCTATCGGCAACCATATCTGGGATGCCTATCGGCACCTATATTTGAAATGCCTATCGGCTTCTATATCTGAAATGCCTATCGGCACCTATTTTTAAAATGCCAATCGGCAACTATATCTGAAATGCCTATCGGCACCTATATCTGAAATGCCTATCGACACCTATATCTGAAATGCCTATCGACACCTATATCTGAAATGCCTATCGACACCTATATCTGAAATGCCTATCGACACCTATATCTGAAATGCCCATCGACACCTATATCTGAAATGCCTATCGACACCTATATCTGAAATGCCTATCGACACCTATATCTGAAATGCCTATCGACACCTATATCTGAAATGCCTATCGACACCTATATCTGAAATGCCTATCGACACCTATTTTTGAAATGCCTATCGGAAACTACATCTGAAATGCCTATCAGCACCTATATTTGAAATGCCTATCGGCAACCATATCGGGAATACCTATCGGCACCTATATTTGAAATGCCTATCGGCTTCTATATCTGAAATGCCTATCGGCACCTATTTTTAAAATGCCAATCGGCAACTATATCTGAAATGCCTATCGGCACCTATATCTGAAATGCCTATCGACACCTATATCTGAAATGCCTATTGACACCTATATCTGAAATGCCTATCGACACATATATCTGAAATGCCTATCGACACCTATATCTTAAATGCCTATCGACACCTATATCTGAAATGCCTATCGACACCTATATCTGAAATGCCTATCGACACCTATATCTGAAATGCCTATCGACACCTATTTTTGAAATGCCTATCGGAAACTACATCTGAAATGCCTATCAGCACCTATATTTGAAATGCCTATCGGCAACCATATCTGAAATGCCTATCGGCACCTATATTTGAAATGCCTATCGGCTTCTATATCTGAAATGCCTATCGGCACCTATTTTTAAAATGCCAATCGGCAACTATATCTGAAATGCCTATCGGCACCTATATCTGAAATGCCTATCGACACCTATATCTGAAATGCCTATCGACACCTATATCTGAAATGCCTATCGACACCTATATCTGAAATGCCTATCGACACCTATATCTGAAATGCCTATCGACACCTATATCTGAAATGCCTATCGACACCTATATCTGAAATGCCTATCGACACCTATATCTGAAATGCCTATCGACACCTATATCTGAAATGCCTATCGACACCTATTTTTGAAATGCCTATCGGAAACTACATCTGAAATGCCTATCAGCACCTATATTTGAAATGCCTATCGGCAACCATATCTGGAATGCCTATCGGCACCTAAATTTGAAATGCCTATCGGCTTCTTTATCTGAAATGCCTATCGGCACCTATTTTCAAAATGCCAATCGGCAACTATATCTGAAATGCCTTTCGACACCTATATCTGAAATGCCTATCGACACTTATATATAAAATGCCTATCGACACCTATATCTGAAATGCCTATCGACACCTATATCTGAAATGCCTATCGACACCTATATCTGAAATGCCCATGGACACCTATTTTTGAAATGCCTATCGGAAACTACATCTGAAATGCTTATCAGCACCTATATTTGAAATGCCTATCGGCAACCATATCTGGAATGCCTATCGGCACCTATATTTGAAATGCCTATCGGCTTCTATATCTGAAATGCCTATCGGCACCTATTTTTAAAATGCCAATCGGCAACTATATCTGAAATGCCTATCGGCACCTATATCTGAAATGCCTATCGACACCTATATCTGAAATGCCTATCGACACCTATATCTGAAATGCCTATCGACACCTATATCTGAAATGCCTATCGACACCTATATCTGAAATGCCTATCGACACCTATATCTGAAATGCCTATCGACACCTATATCTGAAATGCCTATCGACACCTATATCTGAAATGCCTATCGACACCTATTTTTGAAATGCCTATCGGAAACTACATCTGAAATGCCTATCAGCACCTATATTTGAAATGCCTATCGGCAACCATATCTGGAATGCCTATCGGCACCTATATTTGAAATGCCTATCGGCTTCTATATCTGAAATGCCTATCGGCACCTATATCTGAAATGCCTATCGACACCTATATCTGAAATGCCTATCGACACCTATATCTGAAATGCCTATCGACACCTATATCTGAAATGCCTATCGACACCTATATCTGAAATGCCTATCGACACCTATATCTGAAATGCCTATCGACACCTATATCTGAAATGCCTATCGACACCTGTATCTGAAATGCCTATCGACACCTATATCTGAAATGCCTATCGACACCTATTTTTGAAATGCCTATCGGAAACTACATCAGAAATGCCTATCAGCACCTATATTTGAAATGCCTATCGGCAACCATATCTGGAATGCCTATCGGCACCTATATTTGAAATGCCTAACGGCTTCTATATCTGAAATGCCTATCGACACCTATTTTTAAAATGCCAATCGGCAACTATATCTGAAATGCCTATCGGCACCTATATCTGAAATGCCTATCGACACTTATATCTGAAATGCCTATCGACACCTATATCTGAAATGCCTATCGACACCTATATCTGAAATGCCTATCGACACCTATATCTGAAATGCCTATCGACACCTATATCTGAAATGCCTATCGACACCTATATCTGAAATGCCTATCGACACCTATATCTGAAATGCCTATTGACACCTATTTTTGAAATGCCTATCGGAAACTACATCTGAAATGCCTATCAGCACCTATATTTGAAATGCCTATCGGCAACCATATCTGGAATGCCTATCGGCACCTATATTTGAAATGCCTATCGGCTTCTATATCTGAAATGCCTATCGGCACCTATTTTTAAAATGCCAATCGGCAACTATATCTGAAATGCCTTTCGGCACTTATATCTGAAATGCCTATCGACACCTATATCTGAAATGCCTATCGACACCTATATCTGAAATGCCTATTGACACCTATTTTTGAAATGCCTATCGGAAACTACATCTGAAATGCCTATCAGCACCTATATTTGAAATGCCTATCGGCAACCATATCTGGAATGCCTATCGGCACCTATATTTGAAATGCCTATCGACACCTATATCTGAAATGCCTATCGACACCTATTTTTGAAATGCCTATCGGAAACTACATCTGCTAAATGCCTATCAGCACCTATATTGGAAATGCCTATCGGCAACCATATCTGGAATGCCTATCGGCACCTATATTTGAAAATGCCTATCGGCTTCTATATCTGAAATGCCTATCGGCACCTATTTTTAAAATGCCAATCGGCAACTATATCTGAAATGCCTATCGGCACCTATATCTGAAATGCCTATCGACACCTATATCTGAAATGCCTATCGACACCTATATCTGAAATGCCTATCGACACCTATATCTGAAATGCCTATCGACACCTATATCTGAAATGCCTATCGACACCTATATCTGAAATGCCTATCGACACCTATATCTGAAATGCCTATCGACACCTATATCTGAAATGCCTATCGACACCTATTTTTGAAATGCCTATCGGAAACTACATCTGAAATGCCTATCAGCACCTAAATTTGAAATGCCTATCGGCAACCATATCTGGAATGCCTATCGGCACCTATATTTGAAATGCCTATCGGCTTCTATATCTGAAATGCCTATCGGCACCTATTTTTAAAATGCCAATCGGCAACTATATCTGAAATGCCTATCGGCACCTATATCTGAAATGCCTATCGACACCTATATCTGAAATGCCTATCGACACCTATATCTGAAATGCCTATCGACACCTATATCTGAAATGCCTATCGACACCTATATCTGAAATGCCTATCGAATCCTATATCTGAAATGCCTATCGACACCTATATCTGAAATGCCAATCGACACCTATATCTGAAATGCCTATCGACACCTATATCTGAAATGCCTATCGACACCTATTTTTGAAATGCCTATCGGAAACTACATCTGAAATGCCTATCAGCACCTATATTTGAAATGCCTATCGGCAACCATATCTGAAATGCCTATCGGCACCTATTTTTAAAATGCCAATCGGCAACTATATCTGAAATGCCTATCGGCACCTATATCTGAAATGCCTATCGACACCTATATCTGAAATGCCTATCGACACCTATATCTGAAATGCCTATCGACACCTATATCTGAAATGCCTATCGACACCTATATCTGAAATGCCTATCGACACCTATATCTGAAATGCCTATCGACACCTATATCTGAAATGCCTATCGACACCTATATCTGAAATGCCTATCGACACCTATTTTTGAAATGCCTATCGGAAACTACATCTGAAATGCCTATCAGCACCTATATTTGAAATGCCTATCGGCAACCATATCTGGAATGCCTATCGGCACCTATATTTGAAATGCCTATCAGCTTCTATATCTGAAATGCCCATCGGCACCTATTTTTAAAATGCCAATCGGCAACTATATCTGAAATTTCTACCGGCACCTATATCTGAAATGCCTATCGACACCTATATCTGAAATGCCTATCGACACTTATATCTGAAATGCCTATCGACACCTATATCTGAAATGCCTATCGACACCTATATCTGAAATGCCTATCGACACCTATTTTTGAAATGCCTATCGGAAACTACATCTGAAATGCCTATCAGCACCTAAATTTGAAATGCCTATCGGCAACCATATCTGGAATGCCTATCGGCACCTATATTTGAAATGCCTATCGGCTTCTATATCTGAAATGCCTATCGGCACCTATTTTTAAAATGCCAATCGGCAACTATATCTGAAATGCCTATCGGCACCTATATCTGAAATGCCTATCGACACCTATATCTGAAATGCCTATCGACACCTATATCTGAAATGCCTATCGACACCTATATCTGAAATGCCAATCGGCACCTATATCTGAAATGCCTATCGACACCTATTTTTGAAATGCCTATCGGAAACTACATCTGAAATGCCTATCAGCACCTATATTTGAAATGCCTATCGGCAACCATATCTGGAATGCCTATCGGCACCTATATTTGAAATGCCTATCGGCTTCTATATCTGAAATGCCTACCGGCACCTATTTTTAAAATGCCAATCGGCAACTATATCTGAAATGCCTATCGGCACCTATATCTGAAAT
>JAVRKA010000638.1:0-72599 GCA_034508555.1 Venustoraphidia nigricollis
AGATATAGGTGTCGATAGGCATTTCAGATATAGGTGTCGATAGGCATTTCAGATATAGGTGCCGATAGGCATTTCAGATATAGTTGCCGATTGGCATTTTAAAAATAGGTGCCGATAGGCATTTCAGATATAGAAGCCGATAGGCATTTCAAATATAGGTGCCGATAGGCATTCCAGATATGGTTGCCGATAGGCATTTCAAATATAGGTGCTGATAGGCATTTCAGATGTAGTTTCCGATAGGCATTTCAAAAATAGGTGTCGATAGGCATTTCAGATATAGGTGTCGATAGGCATTTCAGATATAGGTGTCGATAGGCATTTCAGATATAGGTGCCGATTGGCATTTTAAAAATAGGTGCCGATAGGCATTTCAGATATAGAAGCCGATAGGCATTTCAAATATAGGTGCCGATAGGCATTCCAGATATGGTTGCCGATAGGCATTTCAAATATAGGTGCTGATAGGCATTTCAGATGTAGTTTCCGATAGGCATTTCAAAAATAGGTGTCGATAGGCATTTCAGATATAGGTGTCGATAGGCAATTTAGATATAGGAGTCGATAGGCATTTCAGATATAGGTGTCGATAGGCATTTCAGATATAGGTGTCGATAGGCATTTCAGATATAGGTGTCGATAGGCATTTCAGATATAGGTGTCGATAGGCATTTCAGATATAGGTGTCGATAGGCATTTCAGATATAGGTGCCGATAGGCATTTCAGATATAGTTGCCGATTGGCATTTTAAAAATAGGTGCCGATAGGCATTTCAGATATAGAAGCCGATAGGCATTTCAAATATAGGTGCCGATAGGCATTCCAGATATGGTTGCCGATAGGCATTTCAAATATAGGTGCTGATAGGCATTTCAGATGTAGTTTCCGATAGGCATTTCAAAAATAGGTGTCGATAGGCATTTCAGATATAGGTGTCGATAGGCATTTCAGATATAGGTGTCGATAGGCATTTCAGATATAGGTGTCGATAGGCATTTCAGATATAGGTGTCGATAGGCATTTCAGATATAGGTGTCGATAGGCATTTCAGATATAGGTGTCGATAGGCATTTCAGATATAGGTGTCGATAGGCATTTCAGATATAGGTGTCGATAGGCATTTCAGATATAGGTGTCGATAGGCATTTCAGATATAGGTGCCGATAGGCATTTCAGATATAGTTGCCGATTGGCATTTTAAAAATAGGTGCCGATAGGCATTTCAGATATAGAAGCCGATAGGCATTTCAAATATAGGTGCCGATAGGCATTCTAGATGTGGTTGCCGATAGGCATTTCAAATATAGATGCTGATAGGCATTTCAGATGTAGTTTCCGATAGGCATTTCAAAAATAGGTGTCGATAGGCATTTCAGATATAGGTGTCGATAGGCATTTCAGATATAGGTGTCGATAGGCATTTCAGATATAGGTGTCGATAGGCATTTCAGATATAGGTGTCGATAGGCATTTCAGATATAGGTGTCGATAGGCATTTTAGATATAGGTGTCGATAGGCATTTCAGATATAGGTGTCGATAGGCATTTCAGATATAGGTGCCGATAGGCATTTCAGATATAGTCTCCGATTGGCATTTTAAAAATAGGTGCCGATAGGCATTTCAGATATAGAAGCCGATAGGCATTTCAAATATAGGTGCCGATAGGCATTCCAGATATGGTTGCCGATAGGCATTTCAAATATAGGTGCTGATAGGCATTTCAGATGTAGTTTCCGATAGGCATTTCAAAAATAGGTGTCGATAGGCATTTCAGATATAGGTGTCGATAGGCAATTTAGATATAGGAGTCGATAGGCATTTCAGATATAGGTGTCGATAGGCATTTCAGATATAGGTGTCGATAGGCATTTCAGATATAGGTGTCGATAGGCATTTCAGATATAGGTGTCGATAGGCATTTCAGATATAGGTGTCGATAGGCATTTCAGATATAGGTGCCGATAGGCATTTCAGATATAGTTGCCGATTGGCATTTTAAAAATAGGTGCCGATAGGCATTTCAGATATAGAAGCCGATAGGCATTTCAAATATAGGTGCCGATAGGCATTCCAGATATGGTTGCCGATAGGCATTTCAAATATAGGTGCTGATAGGCATTTCAGATGTAGTTTCCGATAGGCATTTCAAAAATAGGTGTCGATAGGCATTTCAGATATAGGTGTCGATAGGCATTTCAGATATAGGTGTCGATAGGCATTTCAGATATAGGTGTCGATAGGCATTTCAGATATAGGTGTCGATAGGCATTTCAGATATAGGTGTCGATAGGCATTTCAGATATAGGTGTCGATAGGCATTTCAGATATAGGTGTCGATAGGCATTTCAGATATAGGTGTCGATAGGCATTTCAGATATAGGTGCCGATAGGCATTTCAGATATAGTTGCCGATTGGCATTTTAAAAATAGGTGCCGATAGGCATTTCAGATATAGAAGCCGATAGGCATTTCAAATATAGGTGCCGATAGGCATTCCAGATGTGGTTGCCGATAGGCATTTCAAATATAGATGCTGATAGGCATTTCAGATGTAGTTTCCGATAGGCATTTCAAAAATAGGTGTCGATAGGCATTTCAGATATAGGTGTCGATAGGCATTTCAGATATAGGTGTCGATAGGCATTTCAGATATAGGTGTCGATAGGCATTTCAGATATAGGTGTCGATAGGCATTTCAGATATAGGTGTCGATAGGCATTTTAGATATAGGTGTCGATAGGCATTTCAGATATAGGTGTCGATAGGCATTTCAGATATAGGTGCCGGTAGGCATTTCAGATATATTCTCCGATTGGCATTTTAAAAATAGGTGCCGATAGGCATTTCAGATATAGAAGCCGATAGGCATTTCAAATATAGGTGCCGATAGGCATTCCAGATATGGTTGCCGATAGGCATTTCAAATATAGGTGCTGATAGGCATTTCAGATGTAGTTTCCGATAGGCATTTCAAAAATAGGTGTCGATAGGCATTTCAGATATAGGTGTCGATAGGCATTTCAGATATAGGTGTCGATAGGCATTTCAGATATAGGTGTCGATAGGCATTTCAGATATAGGTGTCGATAGGCATTTCAGATATAGGTGTCGATAGGCATTTCAGATATAGGTGTCGATAGGCATTTCAGATATAGGTGTCGATAGGCATTTCAGATATAGGTGTCGATAGGCATTTCAGATATAGGTGCCGATAGGCATTTCAGATATAGTTGCCGATTGGCATTTTAAAAATAGGTGCCGATAGGCATTTCAGATATAGAAGCCGATAGGCATTTCAAATATAGGTGCCGATAGGCATTCCAGATATGGTTGCCGATAGGCATTTCAAATATAGGTGCTGATAGGCATTTCAGATGTAGTTTCCCATAGGCATTTCAAAAATAGGTGTCGATAGGCATTTCAGATATAGGTGTCGATAGGCATTTCAGATATAGGTGTCGATAGGCATTTCAGATATAGGTGTCGATAGGCATTTCAGATATAGGTGTCGATAGGCATTTCAGATATAGGTGTCGATAGGCATTTCAGATATAGGTGTCGATAGGCATTTCAGATATAGGTGTCGATAGGCATTTCAGATATAGGTGCCGATAGGCATTTCAGATATAGTTGCCGATTGGCATTTTAAAAATAGGTGCCGATAGGCATTTCAGATATAGAAGCCGATAGGCATTTCAAATATAGGTGCCGATAGGCATTCCAGATGTGGTTGCCGATAGGCATTTCAAATATAGATGCTGATAGGCATTTCAGATGTAGTTTCCGATAGGCATTTCAAAAATAGGTGTCGATAGGCATTTCAGATATAGGTGTCGATAGGCATTTCAGATATAGGTGTCGATAGGCATTTCAGATATAGGTGTCGATAGGCATTTCAGATATAGGTGTCGATAGGCATTTCAGATATAGGTGTCGATAGGCATTTTAGATATAGGTGTCGATAGGCATTTCAGATATAGGTGTCGATAGGCATTTCAGATATAGGTGCCGATAGGCATTTCAGATATAGTCTCCGATTGGCATTTTAAAAATAGGTGCCGATAGGCATTTCAGATATAGAAGCCGATAGGCATTTCAAATATAGGTGCCGATAGGCATTCCAGATATGGTTGCCGATAGGCATTTCAAATATAGGTGCTGATAGGCATTTCAGATGTAGTTTCCGATAGGCATTTCAAAAATAGGTGTCGATAGGCATTTCAGATATAGGTGTCGATAGGCATTTCAGATATAGGTGTCGATAGGCATTTCAGATATAGGTGTCGATAGGCATTTCAGATATAGGTGTCGATAGGCATTTCAGATATAGGTGTCGATAGGCATTTCAGATATAGGTGTCGATAGGCATTTCAGATATAGGTGTCGATAGGCATTTCAGATATAGGTGTCGATAGGCATTTCAGATATAGGTGCCGATAGGCATTTCAGATATAGTTGCCGATTGGCATTTTAAAAATAGGTGCCGATAGGCATTTCAGATATAGAAGCCGATAGGCATTTCAAATATAGGTGCCGATAGGCATTCCAGATATGGTTGCCGATAGGCATTTCAAATATAGGTGCTGATAGGCATTTCAGATGTAGTTTCCCATAGGCATTTCAAAAATAGGTGTCGATAGGCATTTCAGATATAGGTGTCGATAGGCATTTCAGATATAGGTGTCGATAGGCATTTCAGATATAGGTGTCGATAGGCATTTCAGATATAGGTGTCGATAGGCATTTCAGATATAGGTGTCGATAGGCATTTCAGATATAGGTGTCGATAGGCATTTCAGATATAGGTGTCGATAGGCATTTCAGATATTATAGGTGCCGATAGGCATTTCAGATATAGTTGCCGATTGGCATTTTAAAAAAAGGTGCCGATAGGCATTTCAGATATAGAGGCCGATAGGCATTTCAAATATAGGTGCCGATAGGCATTCCAGATATGGTTGCCGATAGGCATTTCAAATATAGGTGCTGATAGGCATTTCAGATGTAGTTTCCGATAGGCATTTCAAAAATAGGTGTCGATAGGCATTTCAGATATAGGTGTCGATAGGCATTTCAGATATAGGTGTCGATAGGCATTTCAGATATAGGTGTCGATAGGCATTTCAGATATAGGTGTCGATAGGCATTTCAGATATAGGTGTCGATAGGCATTTTAGATATAGGTGTCTTTAGGCATTTCAGATATAGGTGTCGATAGGCATTTTAGATATAGGTGCCGATAGGCATTTCAGATATAGTTGCCGTTTGGCATTTTAAAAATAGGTGCTGATAGGCATTTCAGATATAGAAGCCGATAGGCATTTCAAATATAGGTGCCGATAGGCATTCCAGATATGGTTGCCGATAGGCATTTCAAATATAGGTGCTGATAGGCATTTCAGATGTAGTTTCCGATAGGCATTTCAAAAATAGGTGTCGATAGGCATTTCAGATATAGGTGTCGATAGGCATTTCAGATATAGGTGTCGATAGGCATTTCAGATATAGGTGTCGATAGGCATTTCAGATATAGGTGTCGATAGGCATTTCAGATATAGGTGTCGATAGGCATTTCAGATATAGGTGTCGATAGGCATTTCAGATATAGGTGTCGATAGGCATTTCAGATATAGGTGTCGATAGGCATTTCAGATATAGGTGCCGATAGGCATTTGAGATATAGTTGCCGATTGGCATTTTAAAAATAGGTGCCGATAGGCATTTCAGATATAGAAGCCGATAGGCATTTCTAATATAGGTGCCGATAGGCATTCCAGATATGGTTGCCGATAGGCATTTTAAATATAGGTGCTGATAGGCATTTCAGATGTAGTTTCCGATAGGCATTTCAAAAATAGGTGTCGATAGGCATTTCAGATATAGGTGTCGATAGGCATTTCAGATATAGGTGTCGATAGGCATTTCAGATATAGGTGTCGATAGGCATTTCAGATATAGGTGTCGATAGGCATTTCAGATATAGGTGTCGATAGGCATTTCAGATATAGGTGTCGATAGGCATTTCAGATATAGGTGTCGATAGGCATTTCAGATATAGGTGCCGATAGGCATTTCAGATATAGTTGCCGATTGGCATTTTAAAAATAGGTGCCGATAGGCATTTCAGATATAGAAGCCGATAGGCATTTCAAATATAGGTGCCGATAGGCATTCCAGATATGGTTGCCGATAGGCATTTCAAATATAGGTGCTGATAGGCATTTCAGATGTAGTTTCCGATAGGCATTTCAAAAATAGGTGTCGATAGGCATTTCAGATATAGGTGTCGATAGGCATTTCAGATATAGGTGTCGATAGGCATTTTAGATATAGGTGTCGATAGGCATTTCAGATATAGGTGTCGATAGGCATTTCAGATATAGGTGTCGATAGGCATTTCAGATATAGGTGTCGATAGGCATTTCAGATATAGGTGTCGACAGGCATTTCAGATATAGGTGCCGATAGGCATTTCAGATATAGTTGCCGATTGGCATTTTAAAAATAGGTGCCGATAGGCATTTCAAATATAGGTGCCGATAATCATTCCAGATATGGTTGCCGATAGGCATTTCAAATATAAGTGCTGATAGGCATTTCAGATGTAGTTTCCGATAGGCATTTCAAAAATAGGTGTCGATAGGAATTTCAGATATAGGTGTCGATAGGCATTTCAGATATAGGTGTCGATAGGCATTTCAGATATAGGTGTCGATAGGCATTTCAGATATAGGTGTCGATAGGCATTTCAGATATATGTGTCGATAGGCATTTCAGATATAGGTGTCGATAGGCATTTCAGATATAGTTGCCGATTGGCATTTTAAAAATAGGTGCCAATAGGCATTTCAGATATAGAAGCCGATAGGCATTTCAAATATAGGTGCCGATAGGCATTCCAGTTATGGTTGCCGATAGGCATTTCAAATATAGGTGCTGATAGGCATTTCAGATGTAGTTTCCGATAGGCATTTCAAAAATAGGTGTCGATAGGCATTTCAGATATAGGTGTCGATAGGCATTTCAGATATAGGTGTCGATAGGCGTTTCAGATATAGGTGTCGATAGGCATTTCAGATATAGGTGTCGATAGGCAATTCAGATATAGGTAACGATAGGCATTTCAGATATAGTTGCCGATTGGCATTTTAAAAATAGGTGCCGATAGGCATTTCAGATATAGAAGCCGATAGGCATTTCAAATATAGGTGCCGATAGGCATTCCAGATATGGTTGCCGATAGGCATTTCAAATATAGGTGCTGATAGGCAATTCAGATGTAGTTTCCGATAGGCATTTCAAAAATAGGTGTCGATAGGCATTTCAGATATAGGTGTCGATAGGCATTTCAGATATAGGTGTCGATAGGCATTTCAGATATAGGTGTCGATAGACATTTCAGATATAGGTGTCGATAGGCATTTCAGATATAGGTGTCGATAGGCATTTCAGATATAGGTGTCGATAGGCATTTCAGATATAGGTGTCGATAGGCATTTCAGATATAGGTAACGATAGGCATTTCAGATATAGTTGCCGATTGGCATTTTAAAAATAGGTGCCGATAGGCATTTCAGATATAGAAGCCGATAGGCATTTCAAATATAGGTGCCGATAGGCATTCCAGATATAGTTGCCGATAGGCATTTCAAATATAGGTGCTGATAGGCAATTCAGATGTAGTTTCCGATAGGCATTTCAAAAATAGGTGTCGATAGGCATTTCAGATATAGGTGTCGATAGGCATTTCAGATATAGGTGTCGATAGGCATTTCAGATATAGGTGTCGATAGGCATTTCAGATATAGGTGTCGATAGGCATTTCAGATATAGGTGTCGATAGGCATTTCAGATATAGGTGTCGATAGGCATTTCAGATATAAGTGTCGATAGGCATTTCAGATATAGGTGTCGATAGGCATTTCAGATATAGGTGCCGATAGGAATTTCAGATATAGTTGCCGATTGGCATTTTAAAAATAGGTGCCGATAGGCATTTCAGATATAGAAGCCGATAGGCATTTCAAATATAGGTGCCGATAGGCATTCCAGATATGGTTGCCGATAGGCATTTCAAATATAGGTGCTGATAGGCATTTCAGATGTAGTTTCCGATAGGCATTTCAAAAATAGGTGTCGATAGGCATTTCAGATATAGGTGTCGATAGGCATTTCAGATATAGGTGTCGATAGGCATTTCAGATATAGGTGTCGATAGGCATTTCAGATATAGGTGTCGATAGGCATTTCAGATATAGGTGTCGATAGGCATTTCAGATATAGGTGTCGATAGGCATTTCAGATATAGGTGTCGATAGGCATTTCAGATATAGGTGTCGATAAGCATTTCAGATATAGGTGCCGATAGGCATTTCAGATATAGTTGCCGATTGGCATTTTAAAAATAGGTGCCGATAGGCATTTCAGATATAGAAGCCGATTGGCATTTCAAATATAGGTGCCGATAGGCATTCCAGATATGGTTGCCGATAGGCATTTCAAATATAGGTGCTGATAGGCATTTCAGATGTAGTTTCCGATAGGCATTTCAAAAATAGGTGTCGATAGGCATTTCAGATATAGGTGTCGATAGGCATTTCAGATATAGGTGTCGATAGGCATTTCAGATATAGGTGTCGATAGGCATTTCAGATATAGGTGTCGATAGGCATTTCAGATTTAGGTGTCGATAGGCATTTCAGATATAGGTGACGATAGGCATTTCAGAAATAGATGTCGATAGGCATTTCAGATATAGGTGTCGATAGGCATTTCAGATATAGGTGCCGATAGGCATTTCAGATATAGTTGCCGATTGGCATTTTAAAAATAGGTGCCGATAGGCATTTCAGATATAGAAGCCGATAGGCATTTCAAATATAGGTGCCGATAGGCATTCCAGATATGGTTGCCGATAGGCATTTCAAATATAGGTGCTGATAGGCATTTCAGATGTAGTTTCCGATAGGCATTTCAAAAATATGTGTCGATAGGCATTTCAGATATAGGTGTCGATAGGCATTTCAGATATAGGTGTCGATAGGCATTTCAGATATAGGTGTCGATAGGCATTTCAGATATAGGTGTCGATAGGCATTTCAGATATAGGTGTCGATAGGCATTTCAGATATAGGTGTCGATAGGCATTTCAGATATAGGTGTCGATAGGCATTTCAGATATAGGTGCCGATAGGCATTTCAGATATAGTTGCCGATTGGCATTTAAAAAATAGGTGCCGATAGGCATTTCAGATGTAGAAGCCGATAGGAATTTCAAATATAGGTGCCGATAGGCATTCCAGATATGGTTGCCGATAGGCATTTCAAATATAGGTGCTGATAGGCATTTCAGATGTAGTTTCCGATAGGCATTTCAAAAATAGGTGTCGATAGGCATTTCAGATATAGGTGTCGATAGGCATTTCAGATATAGGTGTCGATAGGCATTTCAGATATAGGTGTCGATAGGCATTTCAGATATAGGTGTCGATAGGCATTTCAGATATAGGTGTCGATAGGCATTTCAGATATAGGTGTCGATAGGCATTTCAGATATAGGTGTCGATAGGCATTTCAGATATAGGTGCCGAAAGGCATTTCAGATATAGTTGCCGATTAGCATTTTAAAAATAGGTTCCGATAGGCATTTCAGATATAGAAGCCGATAGGCATTTCAAATATAGGTGCCGATAGGCATTCCAGATATGGTTGCCGATAGGCATTTCAAATATAGGTGCTGATAGGCATTTCAGATGTAGTTTCCGATAGGCATTTCAAAAATAGGTGTCGATAGGCATTTCAGATATAGGTGTCGATAGGCATTTCAGATATAGGTGTCGATAGGCATTTCAGATATAGGTGTCGATAGGCATTTCAGATATAGGTGTCGATAGGCATTTCAGATATAGGTGTCGATAGGCATTTCAGATATAGGTGTCGATAGGCATTTCAGATATAGGTGTCGATAGGCATTTCAGATATAGGTGTCGATAGGCATTTCAGATATAGGTGCCGATAGGCATTTCAGATATAGTTGCCGATTGGCATTTTAAAAATAGGTGCCGATAGGCATTTCGGATATAGAAGCCGATAGGCATTTCAAATATAGGTGACGATAGGCATTCCAGATATGGTTGCCGATAGGCATTTCAAATATAGGTGCTGATAGGCATTTCAGATGTAGTTTCCGATAGGCATTTCAAAAATAGGTGTCGATAGGCATTTCAGATATAGGTGTCGATAGGCATTTCAGATATAGGTGTCGATAGGCATTTCAGATATAGGTGTCGATAGGCATTTCAGATATAGGTGTCGATAGGCATTTCAGATATAGGTGCCGATAGGCATTTCAGATATAGTTGCCGATTGGCATTTTAAAAATAGGTGCCGATAGGCATTTCAGATATAGAAGCCGATAGGCATTTCAAATATAGGTGCCGATAGGCATTCCAGATATGGTTGCCGATAGGCATTTCAAATATAGGTGCTGATAGGCATTTCAGATGTAGTTTCCGATAGGCATTTCAAAAATAGGTGTCGATAGGCATTTCAGATATAGGTGTCGATAGGCAATTTAGATATAGGAGTCGATAGGCATTTCAGATATAGGTGTCGATAGGCATTTCAGATATAGGTGTCGATAGGCATTTCAGATATAGGTGTCGATAGGCATTTCAGATATAGGTGTCGATAGGCATTTCAGATATAGGTGTCGATAGGCATTTCAGATATAGGTGCCGATAGGCATTTCAGATATAGTTGCCGATTGGCATTTTAAAAATAGGTGCCGATAGGCATTTCAGATATAGAAGCCGATAGGCATTTCAAAGATAGGTGCCGATAGGCATTCCAGATATGGTTGCCGATAGGCATTTCAAATATAGGTGCTGATAGGCATTTCAGATGTAGTTTCCGATAGGCATTTCAAAAATAGGTGTCGATAGGCATTTCAGATATAGGTGTCGATAGGCATTTCAGTTATAGGTGTCGATAGGCATTTCAGATATAGGTGTCGATAGGCATTTCAGATATAGGTGTCGATAGGCATTTCAGATATAGGTGTCGATAGGCATTTCAGATATAGGTGTCGATAGGCATTTCAGATATAGGTGTCGATAGGCATTTCAGATATAGGTGTCGATAGGCATTTCAGATATAGGTGCCGATAGGCATTTCAGATATAGTTGCCGATTGGCATTTTAAAAATAGGTGCCGATAGGCATTTCAGATATAGAAGCCGATAGGCATTTCAAATATAGGTGCCGATAGGCATTCCAGATGTGGTTGCCGATAGGCATTTCAAATATAGATGCTGATAGGCATTTCAGATGTAGTTTCCGATAGGCATTTCAAAAATAGGTGTCGATAGGCATTTCAGATATAGGTGTCGATAGGCATTTCAGATATAGGTGTCGATAGGCATTTCAGATATAGGTGTCGATAGGCATTTCAGATATAGGTGTCGATAGGCATTTCAGATATAGGTGTCGATAGGCATTTTAGATATAGGTGTCGATAGGCATTTCAGATATAGGTGTCGATAGGCATTTCAGATATAGGTGCCGATAGGCATTTCAGATATAGTCTCCGATTGGCATTTTAAAAATAGGTGCCGATAGGCATTTCAGATATAGAAGCCGATAGGCATTTCAAATATAGGTGCCGATAGACATTCCAGATATGGTTGCCGATAGGCATTTCAAATATAGGTGCTGATAGGCATTTCAGATGTAGTTTCCGATAGGCATTTCAAAAATAGGTGTCGATAGGCATTTCAGATATAGGTGTTGATAGGCATTTCAGATATAGGTGTCGATAGGCATTTCAGATATAGGTGTCGATAGGCATTTCAGATATAGGTGTCGATAGGCATTTCAGATATAGGTGTCGATAGGCATTTCAGATATAGGTGTCGATAGGCATTTCAGATATAGGTGTCGATAGGCATTTCAGATATAGGTGTCGATAGGCATTTCAGATATAGGTGCCGATAGGCATTTCAGATATAGTTTCCGATTGGCATTTTAAAAATAGGTGCCGATAGGCATTTCAGATATAGAAGCCGATAGGCATTTCAAATATAGGTGCCGATAGGCATTCCAGATATGGTTGCCGATAGGCATTTCAAATATAGGTGCTGATAGGCATTTCAGATGTAGTTTCCCATAGGCATTTCAAAAATAGGCGTCGATAGGCATTTCAGATATAGGTGTCGATAGGCATTTCAGATATAGGTGTCGATAGGCATTTCAGATATAGGTGTCGATAGGCATTTTAGATATAGGTGTCGATAGGCATTTCAGATATAGGTGTCGATAGGCATTTCAGATATAGGTGTCGATAGGCATTTCAGATATAGGTGTCGATAGGCATTTCAGATATAGGTGCCGATAGGCATTTCAGATATAGAGGCCGATAGGCATTTCAAATATAGGTGCCGATAGGCATTCCAGATATGGTTGCCGATAGGCATTTCAAATATAGGTGCTGATAGGCATTTCAGATGTAGTTTCCGATAGGCATTTCAAAAATAGGTGTCGATAGGCATTTCAGATATAGGTGTCGATAGGCATTTCAGATATAGGTGTCGATAGGCATTTCAGATATAGGTGTCGATAGGCATTTCAGATATAGGTGTCGATAGGCATTTCAGATATAGGTGTCGATAGGCATTTTAGATATAGGTGTCTTTAGGCATTTCAGATATAGGTGTCGATAGGCATTTCAGATATAGGTGCCGATAGGCATTTCAGATATAGTTGCCGATTGGCATTTTAAAAATAGGTGCCGATAGGCATTTCAGATATAGAAGCCGATAGGCATTTCAAATATAGGTGCCGATAGGCATTCCAGATATGGTTGCCGATAGGCATTTCAAATATAGGTGCTGATAGGCATTTCAGAAGTAGTTTCCGATAGGCATTTCAAAAATAGGTGTCGATAGGCATTTCAGATATAGGTGTCGATAGGCATTTCAGATATAGGTGTCGATAGGCATTTCAGATATAGGTGTCGATAGGCATTTCAGATATAGGTGTCGATAGGCATTTCAGATATAGGTGTCGATAGGCATTTCAGATATAGGTGTCGATAGGCATTTCAGATATAGGTGCCGATAGGCATTTGAGATATAGTTGCCGATTGGCATTTTAAAAATAGGTGCCGATAGGCATTTCAGATATAAAAGCCGATAGGCATTTCTAATATAGGTGCCGATAGGCATTCCAGTAATGGTTGCCGATAGGCATTTTAAATATAGGTGCTGATAGGCATTTCAGATGTAGTTTCCGATAGGCATTTCAAAAATAGGTGTCGATAGGCATTTCAGATATAGGTGTCGATAGGCATTTCAGATATAGGTGTCGATAGGCATTTCAGATATAGGTGTCGATAGGCATTTCAGATATAGGTGTCGATAGGCATTTCAGATATAGGTGTCGATAGGCATTTCAGATATAGGTGTCGATAGGCATTTCAGATATAGGTGTCGATAGGCATTTCCGATATAGGTGCCGATAGGCATTTCAGATATAGTTGCCGATTGGCATTTTAAAAATAGGTGCCGATAGGCATTTCAGATATAGAAGCCGATAGGCATTTCAAATATAGGTGCCGATAGGCATTCCAGATATGGTTGCCGATAGGCATTTCAAATATAGGTGCTGATAGGCATTTCAGATGTAGTTTCCGATAGGCATTTCAAAAATAGGTGTCGATAGGCATTTCAGATATAGGTGTCGATAGGCATTTCAGATATAGGTGTCGATAGGCATTTTAGATATAGGTGTCGATAGGCATTTCAGATATAGGTGTCGATAGGCATTTCAGATATAGGTGTCGATAGGCATTTCAGATATAGGTGTCGATAGGCATTTCAGATATAGGTGTCGATAGGCATTTCAGATATAGGTGCCGATAGGCATTTCAGATATAGTTGCCGATTGGCATTTTAAAAATAGGTGCCGATTGGCATTTCAAATATAGGTGCCGATAATCATTCCAGATATGGTTGCCGATAGGCATTTCAAATATAAGTGCTGATAGGCATTTCAGATGTAGTTTCCGATAGGCATTTCAAAAATAGGTGTCGATAGGCATTTCAGATATAGGTGTCGATAGGCATTTCAGATATAGGTGTCGATAGGCATTTCAGATATAGGTGTCGATAGGCATTTCAGATATAGGTGTCGATAGGCATTTCAGATATATGTGTCGATAGGCATTTCAGATATAGGTGTCGATAGGCATTTCAGATATAGTTGCCGATTGGCATTTTAAAAATAGGTGCCGATAGGCATTTCAGATATAGAAGCCGATAGGCATTTCAAATATAGGTGCCGATAGGCATTCCAGTTATGGTTGCCGATAGGCATTTCAAATATAGGTGCTGATAGGCATTTCAGATGTAGTTTCCGATAGGCATTTCAAAAATAGGTGTCGATAGGCATTTCAGATATAGGTGTCGATAGGCATTTCAGATATAGGTGTCGATAGGCGTTTCAGATATAGGTGTCGATAGGCATTTCAGATATAGGTGTCGATAGGCAATTCAGATATAGGTAACGATAGGCATTTCAGATATAGTTGCCGATTGGCATTTTAAAAATAGGTGCCGATAGGCATTTCAGATATAGAAGCCCATAGGCATTTCAAATATAGGTGCCGATAGGCATTCCAGATATGGTTGCCGATAGGCATTTCAAATATAGGTGCTGATAGGCAATTCAGATGTAGTTTCCGATAGGCATTTCAAAAATAGGTGTCGATAGGCATTTCAGATATAGGTGTCGATAGGCATTTCAGATATAGGTGTCGATAGGCATTTCAGATATAGGTGTCGATAGACATTTCAGATATAGGTGTCGATAGGCATTTCAGATATAGGTGTCGATAGGCATTTCAGATATAGGTGTCGATAAGCATTTCAGATATAGGTGTCGATAGGCATTTCAGATATAGGTAACGATAGGCATTTCAGATATAGTTGCCGACTGGCATTTTAAAAATAGGTGCCGATAGGCATTTCAGATATAGAAGCCGATAGGCATTTCAAATATAGGTGCCGATAGGCATTCCAGATATGGTTGCCGATAGGCATTTCAAATATAGGTGCTGATAGGCAATTCAGATGTAGTTTCCGATAGGCATTTCAAAAATAGGTGTCGATAGGCATTTCAGATATAGGTGTCGATAGGCATTTCAGATATAGGTGTCGATAGGCATTTCAGATATAGGTGTCGATAGGCATTTCAGATATAGGTGTCGATAGGCATTTCAGATATAGGTGTCGATAGGCATTTCAGATATAGGTGTCGATAGGCATTTCAGATATAGGTGCCGATAGGCATTTCAGATATAGTTGCCGATTGGCATTTTAAAAATAGGTGCCGATAGGCATTTCAGATATAGAAGCCGATAGGCATTTCAAATATAGGTGCCGATAGGCATTCCAGATATGGTTGCCGATAGGCATTTCAAATATAGGTGCTGATAGGCATTTCAGATGTAGTTTCCGATAGGCATTTTAAAAATAGGTGTCGATAGGCATTTCAGATATAGGTGTCAATAGGCATTTCAGATATAGGTGTCGATAGGCATTTCAGATATAGGTGTCGATAGGCATTTCAGATATAGGTGTCGATAGGCATTTCAGATATAGGTGTCGATAGGCATTTCAGATATAGGTGTCGATAGGCATTTCAGATATAGGTGTCGATAGGCATTTCAGATATAGGTGCCGATAGGCATTTCAGATATAGTTGCCGATTGGCATTTTAAAAATAGGTGCCGATAGGCATTTCAGATATAGAAGCCGATAGGCATTTCAAATATAGATGCCGATAGGCATTCCAGATATGGTTGCCGATAGGCATTTTAAATATAAGTGCTGATAGGCATTTTAGATGTAGTTTCCGATAGGCATTTCAAAAATAGGTGTCGATAGGCATTTCAGATATAGGTGTCGATAGGCATTTCAGATATATGTGTCGATAGGCATTTCAGATATAGGTGTCGATAGGCATTTCAGATATAGGTGTCGATAGGCATTTCAGATATAGGTGTCGATAGGCATTTCAGATATAGGTGTCGTTAGGCATTTCAGATATAGGTGTCGATAGGCATTTCAGATATAGGTGTCGATAGGCATTTCAGATATAGGTGCCGATAGGCATTTCAGATATAGTTGCCGATTGGCATTTTAAAAATAGGTGCCGATAGGCATTTCAGATATAGAAGCCGATAGGCATTTCAAATATAGGTGCCGATAGGCATTCCAGATATGGTTGCCGATAGGCATTTCAAATATAGGTGCTGATAGGCATTTCAGATGAAGTTTCCGATAGGCATTTCAAAAATAGGTGTCGATAGGCATTTCAGATATAGGTGTCGATAGGCATTTCAGATATAGGTGTCGATAGGCATTTCAGATATAGGTGCCGATAGGCATTTCAGATATAGGTGCCGATAGGCATTTCAGATATAGTTGCCGATTGGCATTTTAAAAATAGGTGCCGATAGGCATTTCAGATATAGGTGTCGATAGGCATTTCAGATATAGGTGTCGATAGGCATTTCAGATATAGGTGCCGATAGGCATTTCAGATATAGTTGCCGATTGGCATTTTAAAAATAGGTGCCGATAGGCATCTCAGATATAGAAGCCGATAGGCATTTCAAATATAGGTGCCGATAGGCATTCCAGATATGGTTGCCGATAGGCATTTCAAATATAGGTGCTGATAGGCATTTCAGATGTAGTTTCCGATAGGCATTTCAAAAATAGGTGTCGATAGGCATTTCAGATATAGGTGTCGATAGGCATTTCAGATATAGGTGTCGATAGGCATTTTAGATATAGGTGTCGATAGGCATTTCAGATATAGGTGTCGATAGGCATTTCAGATATAGGTGTCGATAGGCATTTCAGATATAGGTGTCGATAGGCATTTCAGATATAGGTGTCGATAGGCATTTCAGATATAGGTGTCGATAGGCATTTCAGATATAGGTGCCGATAGGCATTTCAAATATAGGTGCCGATAGGCATTCCAGATATGGTTGCCGATAGGCATTTCAAATATAGGTGCTGATAGGCATTTCAGATGTAGTTTCCGATAGGCATTACAAAAATAGGTGTCGATAGGCATTTCAGATATAGGTGTCGATAGGCATTTCAGATATAGGTGTCGATAGGCATTTCAGATATAGGTGTCGATAGGCATTTCAGATATAGGTGTCGATAGGCATTTCAGGTATAGGTGTCGATAGGCATTTCAGATATAGGTGTCGATAGGCATTTCAGATATAGGTGCCGATAGGCATTTCAGATATAGTTGCCGATTGGCATTTTAAAAATAGGTGCCGGTAGGCATTTCAGATATAGGTGCCGATAGGCATATCAGATATAGTTGCCGATAGGCATTTAAAATATAGGTGCCGATAGGCATTTCAGATATAAATGCCGAAAGGCATTTTAGATATAGGTGCCGATAGGCATTTCTGATGTGGTTGCCGATAGGCATTTCAAATATAGGTGCCGATAGGAATTTTAGATGTAGTTTCCGATAGGCATTTCAAAAATAGGTACCGATAGGCATTTCAGATTAGGTGCCGATAGGCATTTTAAAAATAGGTGCCGATAGGCATTTTAGATGTAGTTTCATATAGGCATTTAAAAAATAGGTGCCGATAGGCATTATAGATATAGGTGCCGATAGGCATTTCAGATATAGTTGCCGATTGGCATTTTAAAAATAGGTGCCGATAGGCATTTTAGATGTAGTTTCCGATAGGCATTTTAAAAATAGGTACCGATAGGCATTTCAGATATAGGTGCCGATAGGCATATCAGATATAGTTGCCGATAGGCATTTAAAATATAGGTGCCGATAGGCATTTCAGATATAAATGCCGAAAGGCATTTTAGATATAGGTGCCGATAGGCATTTCTGATGTGGTTGCCGATAGGCATTTCAAATATAGGTGCTGATAGGCATTTTAGATGTAGTTTTCGATAGGCATTTCAAAAATAGGTGCCGACAGGAATTTCAGATATGGGTGCTATAGGCTCTTTAGATATAGTTGCCGATTGGCATTTTTAAAAAAGGTGCCGATAGGCATTTCAGATATAGAAGCCGAAAGGCATTTCAAATATAGGTGCCGATAGGCATTCCAGATATGGTTGCCGATAAGCATTTCAAATATAGGTGCTGATAGGCATTTCAGATGTAGTTTCCGATAGGCATTTCAAAAATAGGTGCCGATAGGCATTTCAGATATAGGTGCCGATAGGCATTTCAGATATAGTTGCCGATTGGCATTTTAAAAATATGTGCCGATAGGCATTTCAGATATAGAAGCCGATAGGCATTTCAAATATAGGTGCCGATTGGCATTCCAGATGTGGTTGCTGATAGGCTTTTCAAATATAGGTGCTGGCAGGCATTTCAGATGTAGTTTCCGATAGGCATTTAAAAAATTGGTGCCGATAGGCATTTCAGATATAGGTGCCGATAGGCATTTCAGATAAAGTTGCCGATTGGCATTTTAAAAATAGATGCCGATAGGCATTTCAGATATAGAAGCCGATAGGTATTTCAAATATAGGTGTCGATAGGCATTTTAGATATGGTTGCCGATAGGCATTTCAAATATAGGTGCTGATAGGCATTTCAGATGTAGTTTCCGATAGGCATTTCAAAAATAGGTGCCGATAGGCATTTCAGATATAGTTGCCGATAGGCATTTCAGATATAGTTGCCGATAAGCATTTTAAAAATAGGTGCCGATAGGCATTTCAGATATAGAAGCCGGTAGGTATTTCAAATATAGGAGTCGATAGGCATTTTAGATATGATTGTATGATAGGCATTTCAAATATAGGTGCTGATAGGCATTTCAGATGTAGTTTCCGATAGGCATTTCAAAAATAGGTGCCGATAGGCATTTCAAATATAGGTGCCGATAGGCATTTCAGATATAGTTACCGATTGGCATTTCAAAAATAGGTGCCGATAGGCATTTCAGATATAGAAGCCGATAGGTATTTCTAAAATAGGTGTCGATAGGCATTTCAGATATGTTTGCCGATAGGCATTTCAAATATAGGTGCTGATAGGCATTTCAGATGTAGTTTCCGATATGCATTTCAAAAATAGGTGCCGATAGGCATTTCAGATATAGGTGCCGATAGGCATTTCAGATATAGTTGCCGATTAACATTTTAAAAATTGGTGCCGATAGGCATTTCAGATATAGAAGCCGGTAGGCATTTCAAATATAGGTGCCGATAGGCATTCCAGATATTGTTGCCGACAGGCATTTCAAATATAAGTGCTGATAGGCATTTCAGATGTAGTTTCCGATGGGCATTTCAAAAATAGGTACCGATAGGCATTTCAGATATAGGTGCCGATAGGCATATCAGATATAGTTGCCGATAGGCATTTAAAATATAGGTGCCGATAGGCATTTCAGATATAGTTGCCGATAGGCATTTTAGATATAGTTGCCGATAAGCATTTTAAAAATAGGTGCCGATAGGCATTTCAGATATAGAAGCCGGTAGGTATTTCAAATATAGGAGTCGATAGGCATTTCAGATATGATTGCCGATAGGCATTTCAAATATAGGTGCTGAGAGGCATTTCAGATGTAGTTTCCGATAGGCATTTCAAAAATTGGTGCCGATAGGCATTATAGATATAGGTGCCGATAGGCATTTCAGATATAGTTGCCAATTGGCATTTTAAAAAAAGGTGCTGATAAGCATTTTAGATGTAGTTTCCGATAGGCATTTCAAAAATAGGTACCGATAGGCATTTCAGATATAGGTGCCGATAGGCATATCAGATATAGTTGCCGATAGGCATTTAAAATATAGGTGCCGATAGGTATTTCAGATATAAATGCCGAAAGGCATTTTAGATATAGGTGCCGATAGGCATTTCTGATGTGGTTGCCGATAAGCATTTCAAATATAGGTGCTGATAGGCATTTCAGATGTAGTTTCCGATAGGCATTTCATAAATAGGTACCGATAGGCATTTCAGATATAGGTGCCGATAGGCATTTCAGATATATTTGCGAATTGGCATTTTAAAAATAGGTGTCGATAGGCATTTCAGATATGGTTGCCGATAGGCATTTCAAATATAGGTGCCGATAGGCATTTCAGTTATAGGTGCCGATAGGCATTTCAGATATAGTTGCCGATTGGCATTTTAAAAATAGGTGCCGAAAGGCATTTTAGATGTAGTTTAAGATAGGCATTTCAAAAATAGGTGCCGATAGGCATTTCAGATATAGGTGCCGATAGGCATATCAGATATAGTTGCCGATAGGCATTTAAAATATAGGTGCCGGTAGGCATTTCAAATATAGGTGTCGATAGGCATTTCAAATATAAATGCCGAAAGGCATTTCAGATATAGGTGCCGATAGGCATTTCTGATGTGGTTGCCGATAGGCATTTTAAATATAGGTGCTGATAGGCATTTCAGATGTAGTTTTCGATAGGCATTTCAAAAATAGGTGCCGATAGGCATTTCAGATATAGGTGCCGATAGGCATTTCAGATATAGTTGCCGATTGGCATTTTAAAGATAGGTGCCGATAGGCATTTCAGATATGGTTGCCGATAGGCATTTCAAATATATATGCCGATAGGCATTCCAGATATGGTTGCCGATAGGCATTTCAAATATAGGTGCTGATAGGCATTTCAGATGTAGTTTCCGATAGGCATTTCAAAAAATGGTGCCGATAGGCATTTCAGATATAGGTGCTGATAGGCATTTCAGATATAGTTGCCGATAGGCATTTTAAAAATAGGTGTCGATAGGCAATTCAGATATAGAAGCCGATAGGCATTTCAAATATAGGTGCCGATAGGCATTCCATATATGGTTGCCGATAGGCATTTCAAATATAGATGCTGATAGGCATTCCAGATATAGTTTCCGATAGGCATTTCAAAAAATGGTGCCGATAGGCATTTCAGATATAGGTGCCGATAAGCATTTCAGATATAGTTGCCGATTGGCATTTTAAAAATAGGTGCCGATAGGCATTTCAGATATAGAAGCTGGTAGGTATTTCAAATATAGGTGTCGATAGGCATTTCAGATATGATTGCCGATAGGCATTTCAAATATAGGTGCTGATAGGCATTTCAGATATAGTTGCCGATTGGCATTTTAAAAATAGGTGCCGATGAGCATTTTAGATGTAGTTTCCGATAGGCATTTCAGATATAGGTGCCGATAGGTATTTTAAAAATAGGTGCCGATAGGCATTTTAGATGTAGTTTCCGATAGGCATTTCAAAAATAGGTGCCGATAGGCATTATAGATATAAGTGCCGATAGGCATCTCAGATATAGTTGCCGATTGGCATTTTAAAAAAAGGTGCCGATAGCCATTTTAGATGTAGTTTCCGATAGGCATTTTAAAAATAGGTACCGATAGGCATTTCAGATATAGGTGCCGATAGGCATATCAGATATAGTTGCCGATAGGCATTTAAAATATAGGTGCCGATAGGCATTTCAAATATAGGTGTCGATAGGCATTTCAAATATAAATGCCGATAGGCATTCCAGATATGGTTGCCGATAGGCATTTCAAATATAGGTGCTGATAGGCATTTCAGATGTAGTTTCCGATAGGCATTTCAAAAAATGGTGCCGATAGGCATTTCAGATATAGGTGCTGATAGGCATTTCAGATATAGTTGCCGATAGGCATTTTAAAAATAGGTGTCGATAGGCAATTCAGATATAGAAGCCGATAGGCATTTCAAATATAGGTGCCGATAGGCATTCCAGATATGGTTGCCGATAGGCATTTCAAATATAGATGCTGATAGGCATTCCAGATATAGTTTCCGATAGGCATTTCAAAAAATGGTGCCGATAGGCATTTCAGATATAGGTGCCGATAAGCATTTCAGATATAGTTGCCGATTGGCATTTTAAAAATAGGTGCCGATAGGCATTTCAGATATAGAAGCTGGTAGGTATTTCAAATATAGGTGTCGATAGGCATTTCAGATATGATTGCCGATAGGCATTTCAAATATAGGTGCTGATAGGCATTTCAGATATAGTTGCCGATTGGCATTTTAAAAATAGGTGCCGATAAGCATTTAAGATGTAGTTTCCGATAGGCATTTCAAAAATAGGTACCGATAGGCATTTCAGATATAGGTGCCGATAGGTATTTTAAAAATAGGTGCCGATAGGCATTTTAGATGTAGTTTCCGATAGGCATTTCAAAAATAGGTGCCGATAGGCATTATAGATATAGGTGCCGATAGGCATTTCAGATATAGTTGCCGATTGGCATTTTAAAAAAAGGTGCCGATAGCCATTTTAGATGTTGTTTCCGATAGGCATTTTAAAAATAGGTACCGATAGGCATTTCAGATATAGGTGCCGATAGGCATATCAGATATAGTTGCCGATAGGCATTTAAAATATAGGTGCCGATAGGCATTTCAGATATAAATGCCGAAAGGCATTTTAGATATAGGTGCCGATAGGCATTTTTGATGTGGTTGCCGATAGGCATTTCAAATATAGGTGCTGATAGGCATTTTGGATGTAGTTTTCGATAGGCATTTCAAAAATAGGTGCCGATAGGCATTTCAGATATAGGTGCTGATAGGCTCTTCAGATATAGTTGCCGATTGGCATTTTAAAAATAGGTGCCGAAGGGCATTTCAGATATAAAAGCCGATAGGTATTTCAAATATAGGTGTCGATAGGCATTTCAGATATGGTTGCCGATAGGCATTTCAAATATAGGTGCCGATAGGCATTTCAGTTATAGGTGCCGATAGGCATTTCAGATATAGTTGCCGATTGGCATTTTAAAAATAGGTGCCGATAGGCATTTTAGATGTACTTTAAGATAGGCATTTAAAAAATAGGTGCCGATAGGCATTTCAGATATAGGTGCCGAAAGGCATATCAGATATAGTTGCCGCTAGGCATTTAAAATATAGGTGCCGATAGGCATTTCAAATATAGGTGTCGATAGGCATTTCAAATATAAATGCCGAAAGGCATTTCAGATATAGGTGCCGATAGGCATTTCAGATATAGTTGCCGATTGGCATTTTAAAAATAGGTGCCGATAGGCATTTTAGATATGGTTGCCGATAGGCATTTCAAATATAGGTGCCGATAGGCATTCCAGATATGGTTGCCGATAGGCATTTCAAATATAGGTGCTGATAGGCATTTCAGATGTAGTTTCCGATAGGCATTTCTAAAATAGGGGCCGATAGGCATTTCAGATATAGGTGCCGATAGGCATTTCAGAGAAAGTTGCCGATTGGCATTTTAAAAATAGGTGCCGATAATCATTTCAGATATAGAAGCCGATAGGCACTTCAAATATAGGTGCCGATAGGCATTCCAGATATGGCTGCCGATATGCATTTCAAATATAGGTGCTGATAGGCATTTCAGATGTAGTTTCCGATAGGCATTTCCAAAATTGGTGCGGATAGGCATTTCAGATATAGGTGCCGATAGGCATTTCAGATATAGTTGCCGATTGGCATTTTAAAAATAGGTGCCGATAGGCTTTTCAGATATAGAAACCGATAGGTATTTCAAATATAGGTGTCGATAAGCATTTCAGATATAGTTGCCGATAGGCATTTCAAATATTGGTGCTGATAGGCATTGCAGATGTAGTCTCCGATAGGCATTTCAAAAATAAATGCCGATAGGCATTTCAGATATAGGTGCCGATAGGCATTACAGATATAGTTGCCGATTTGCATTTTAAAAATAGGTGCCGATAGGCATTTCAGATATAGAAGCCGATAGGCATTTCAAATATAGGTGCCGATAAACATTCCAGATATGGTTGCCGATAGGCATTTCAAATATAGGTGCTGATAGGCATTTCAGATGTAGTTTCCGATAGGCATTTCAAAAATAGGTGCCGATAGGCATTTCAGATATAGGTGCCGATAGGCATTTCAGATATAGTTGCCGATTGGCATTTTAAAAATAGGTGCCGATAGGCATTTCAGATATAGAAGTCGAAAGGGATTTCAAATATAGGTGTCAATAGGCATCTCAGATATGGTTGCCGATAGACATTTCAAATATGGGTGCTGATAGGCATTTCAGATATAGTTGCCGATTGGCATTTTAAAAATAGGTGCCGATAGGCATTTCAGATATAGGTGCCGACAGGCATTTCAAATATAGGTGCCGATAGGCATTTCTGATATGGTTGCCGATAGGCATTTCAAATATAGGTGCTGATAGGCATTTCAGATGTAGTTTCCGATAGGCATTTCAAAAATAGGTGCCGATAGGCATTTCAGATATAGTTGCCGATAGGCATTTCAGATATAGTTGCCGATAAGCATTTTAAAAATAGGTGTCGATAGGCATTTCAGATATAGAAGCCGATAGGTATTTCAAATATATATGTCGATAGGCATTTCAGATATGGTTGCCGATAGGCATTTCAAATATAGGTGCTGATAGGCATTTTAGATGTAGTTTCCGATAGGCATTTCAAAAATAGGTGCCGATAGGCATTTCAGATACAGTTGGCGATAGGCTTTTCAGATATAGTTGCCGATAAGCATTTTAAAAATAGGTGTCGATAGGCATTTCAGATATAAAAGCCGATAGGCATTTCAAATATAGGTGCCGATAGGCATTCCAGATATGGTTGCCGATAGGCATTTCAAATATAGGTGCTGATAGGCATTCCAGATGTAGTTTCCGATAGGCATTTCAAAAAATGGTTCCGATAGGCATTTCAGATATAGGTGCCGATAGGCATTTCTGATATAGTTGCCGATTGGCATTTTAAAAATAGGTGCCGATGGGCATTTCAGATATAGAAGCCGGTAGGTATTTTAAATATAGGTGTCGATAGGCATTTCAGATATGATTGCCGATAGGCATTTCAAATATAGGTGCTGATAGGCATTTCAGATATTGTTGCCGATTGGCATTTTAAAAATAGGTGCCGATAGGCATTTTAGATGTAGTTTCCGATAGGCATTTCAAAAATAGGTACCGATAGGCATTTCAGATATAGGTGCCGATAGGCATTTTAAAAATAGGTGCCGATAGGCATTTTAGATGTAGTTTCCGATAGGCATTTAAAAAATAGGTGCCGATAGGCATTATAGATATAGGTGCCGATAGGCATTTCAGATATAGTTGCCGATTGGCATTTTAAAAATAGGTGCCGATAGGCATTTTAGATGTAGTTTCCGATAGGCATTTCAAAAATAGGTACCGATAGGCATTTCAGATATAGGTGCCGATAGGCATATCAGATATAGTTGCCGATAGGCATTTAAAATATAGGTGCCGATAGGCATTTCAGATATAAATGCAGAAAGGCATTTTAGATATAGGTGCCGATAGGCATTTCTGATGTGGTTGCCGATAGGCATTTCAAGTATAGGTGCTGATAGGCATTTTAGATGTAGTTTTCGATAGGCATTTCAAAAATAGGTGCCGAAAGGCATTTCAGATATAGGTGCTATAGGCTCTTCAGATATAGTTGCCGACTGGCATTTTAAAAAAAGGTGCCGATAGGCATTTCAGATATAGAAGCCGAAGGGCATTTCAAATATAGGTGCCGATAGGCATTCCAGATATGGTTGCCGATAAGCATTTCAAATATAGGTGCTGATAGGCATTTCAGATGTAGTTTCCGATAGGCATTTCAAAAATTGGTGCCGATAGGCATTTCAGATATAGGTGCCGATAGGCATTTCAGATATAGTTGCCGATTGGCATTTTAAAAATAGGTGCCGATAGGCATTTCAGATATAGAAGCCGATAGGCATTTCAAATATAGGTGCCAATAAGCATTCCAGATATGGTTGCCGTTAGGCATTTCAAATATAGGTGCTGATAGGCATTTCAGATGTAGTTTCCAATAGGCATTTCAAAAATTGGTGCCGATAGGCATTACAGATATAGGTGCCGATAGGCATTTCAGATATAGTTGCCGATTGGCATTTTAAAAATAGGTGCCGATAGGCATTTCAGATATAGAAGCCGGTAGGTATTTCAAATATAGGTGTCGATAGGCATTTCAGATATGATTGCCGATAGGCATTTCAAATATAGGTGCTGATAGGCATTTCAGATGTAGTTTCCGATAGGCATTTCAAAAATAGGTGCCGATAGGCATTTCAGATATAGGTGCCGATAGGCATTCCAGATATAGTTACCGATTGGCATTTTAAAAATAGGTGCCGATAGGCATTTCAGATACAGAAGCCGATAGGTATTTCTAATATAGGTGTCGATAGGCATTTCAGATATGGTTGCCGATAGGCATTTCAAATATAGGTGCTGATAGGCATTTCAGATGTAGTTTCCGATAGGCATTTCAAAAATAGGTGCCGATAGGCATTTCAGATATAGGTGCCGATAGGCATTTCAGATATAGTTGCCGATTAACATTTTAAAAATAGGTGCCGATAGGCATTTCAGATATAGAAGCCGATAGGCATTTCAAATATAGGTGCCGATAGGCATTCCAGATATGGTTGCCGACAGGCATTTCAAATGTAAGTGCTGATAGGCATTTCAGATGTAGTTTCCGATAGGCATTTCAAAAATAGGTGCCGATAGGCATTTCAGATATAGGTGCCGATAGGCATTTCAGATATAGTTACCGTTTGGCATTTTAAAAATAGGTGCCGAGAGGCATTTCAGATACAGAAGCCGATAGGTATTTCTAATATAGGTGTCGATAGGCATTTCAGATATGGTTGCCGATAGGCATTTCAAATATAGGTGCTGATAGGCATTTCAGATGTAGTTTCCGATAGGCATTTCAAAAATAGGTGCCGATAGGCATTTCAGATATAGGTGCCGATAGGCATTTCAGATATAGTTGCCGATTAACATTTTAAAAATAGGTGCCGATAGGCATTTCAGATATAGGTGCCGATAGGCATTTCAGATATAGTTACCGATTGGCATTTTAAAAACAGGTGCCGATAGGCATTTCAGATATAGTTGCCAATTGGCATTTTAAAAATAGGTGTCGATAGGCATTTCAGATATAGAAGCCGATAGGCATTTCAAATATAGGTGTCGATAGGCATTTCAGATATGGTTGCCGATAGGCATTTCAAATATAGGTGCTGATAGGCATTTCAGATGTAGTTTCCGATAGGCATTTCAAAAATAGGTGCCGATAGGCATTTCAGATATAGGTGCCGATAGGCATTTCAAATATAGTTGCCGATTAACATTTAAAAAATAGGTGCCGATAGGCATTTCAGATATAGAAGCCGATAGGCATTTCAAATATAGGTGCCGATAGGCATTCCAGATATGGTTGCCGACAGGCACTTCAAATATAATTGCTGATAGGCATTTCAGATGTAGTTTGCGATAGGCATTTCAAAAATAGGTACCGATAGGCACTTCAGATATAGGTGCCGATAGGCATTTCAGATATAGTTGCCAATTGGCATTTTAAAAATAGGTGTCGATCGGCATTTCAAATATAGAAGCCGATAGGCATTTCAAATATAGGTGCCGAAAGGCATTTCAGATATGGTTGCCGATAGGCATTTCAAATATAGGTGCTGATAGGCATTTCAGATGTAGTTTCCGATAGGCATTTCAAAAATTGGTGCCGATAGGCATTTC
Source organism: Venustoraphidia nigricollis (assembly GCA_034508555.1). Classification (NCBI taxonomy): domain Eukaryota; kingdom Metazoa; phylum Arthropoda; class Insecta; order Raphidioptera; family Raphidiidae; genus Venustoraphidia; species Venustoraphidia nigricollis. The sequence goes on from JAVRKA010000638.1 coordinate 27,677, forward strand.
AGATATAGGTGCCGATAGGGATTTCAGATATAGTTGCCGATTGGCATTTTAAAAATAGGTGCCGATAGGCATTTCAGATATAGAAGGCGATAGGTAATTCAAATATAGGTGTCGATAGGCATTTCAGATATGGTTGCCGATAGGCATTTCAAATATAGGTGCCGATAGGCATTTCAGTTATAGGTGCCGATAGGCATTTCAGATATAGTTGCCGATTGGCATTTTAAAAATAGGTGCCGATAGGCATTTTAGATGTAGTTCAAGATAGGCATTTCAAAAATAGGTGCCGATAGGCATTTCAGATATAGGTGCCGATAGGCATATCAGGTATAGTTGCCGATAAGCATTTAAAATATAGGTGCCGAAAGGCATTTCAGATATAGGTGCCGATAGGCATTTCTGATGTGGTTGCCGATAGGCATTTTAAATATAGGTGCTGATAGGCATTTTAGATGTAATTTTCGATAGGCATTTCAAAAATAGGTGCCGATAGGCATTTCAGATATAGGTGCCGATAGGCATTTCAGATATAGTTGCCGATTGGCATTTTAAAAATAGGTGCCGATAGGCATTTCAGATATGGTTGCCGATAGGCATTTCAAATATAGGTGCCGATAGGCATTCCAGATATGGTTGCCGATAGGCATTTCAAATATAGGTGCTGATAGGCATTTCAGATGTAGTTTCCGATAGGCATTTCAAAAATTGGTGCCGATAGGCATTTCAGATATAGGTGCTGATAGGCATTTCAGATATTGTTGCCGATAGGCATTTTAAAAATAGGTGTCGATAGGCAATTCAGATATAGAAGCCGATAGGCATTTCAAGTATAGGTGCCGATAGGCATTCCAGATATTGTTGCCGACAGGCATTTCAAATATAAGTGCTGATAGGCATTTCAGATGTAGTTTCCGATGGGCATTTCAAAAATAGGTACCGATAGGCATTTCAGATATAGGTGCCGATAGGCATATCAGATATAGTTGCCGATAGGCATTTAAAATATAGGTGCCGATAGGCATTTCAGATATAGTTGCCGATAGGCATTTTAGATATAGTTGCCGATAAGCATTTTAAAAATAGGTGCCGATAGGCATTTCAGATATAGAAGCCGGTAGGTATTTCAAATATAGGAGTCGATAGGCATTTCAGATATGATTGCCGATAGGCATTTCAAATATAGGTGCTGAGAGGCATTTCAGATGTAGTTTCCGATAGGCATTTCAAAAATTGGTGCCGATAGGCATTATAGATATAGGTGCCGATAGGCATTTCAGATATAGTTGCCGATTGGCATTTTAAAAAAAGGTGCTGATAAGCATTTTAGATGTAGTTTCCGATAGGCATTTCAAAAATAGGTACCGATAGGCATTTCAGATATAGGTGCCGATAGGCATATCAGATATAGTTGCCGATAGGCATTTAAAATATAGGTGCCGATATGTATTTCAGATATAAATGCCGAAAGGCATTTTAGATATAGGTGCCGATAGGCATTTCTGATGTGGTTGCCGATAAGCATTTCAAATATAGGTGCTGATAGGCATTTCAGATGTAGTTTCCGATAGGCATTTCATAAATAGGTACCGATAGGCATTTCAGATATAGGTGCCGATAGGCATTTCAGATATATTTGCGAATTGGCATTTTAAAAATAGGTGTCGATAGGCATTTCAAATATAGAAGCCGATAGGCATTTCAAATATAGGTGCCGAAAGGCATTTCAGATATGGTTGCCGATAGGCATTTCAAATATAGGTGCTGATAGGCATTTCAGATGTAGTTTCCGATAGGCATTTCAAAAATTGATGCCGATAGGCATTTCAGATATAGGTGCCGATAGGGATTTCAGATATAGTTGCCGATTGGCATTTTAAAAATAGGTGCCGATAGGCATTTCAGATATAGAAGCAGATAGGTATTTCAAATATAGGTGTCGGTAGGCATTTCAGATATGGTTGCCGATAGGCATTTCAAATATAGGTGCCGATAGGCATTTCAGTTATAGGTGCCGATAGGCATTTCAGATATAGTTGCCGATTGGCATTTTAAAAATAGGTGCCGAAAGGCATTTTAGATGTAGTTTAAGATAGGCATTTCAAAAATAGGTGCCGATAGGCATTTCAGATATAGGTGCCGATAGGCATATCAGATATAGTTGCCGATAGGCATTTAAAATATAGGTGCCGGTAGGCATTTCAAATATAGGTGTCGATAGGCATTTCAAATATAAATGCCGAAAGGCATTTCAGATATAGGTGCCGATAGGCATTTCTGATGTGGTTGCCGATAGGCATTTTAAATATAGGTGCTGATAGGCATTTCAGATGTAGTTTTCGATAGGCATTTCAAAAATAGGTGCCGATAGGCATTTCAGATATAGGTGCCGATAGGCATTTCAGATATAGTTGCCGATTGGCATTTTAAAGATAGGTGCCGATAGGCATTTCAGATATGGTTGCCGATAGGCATTTCAAATATATATGCCGATAGGCATTCCAGATATGGTTGCCGATAGGCATTTCAAATATAGGTGCTGATAGGCATTTCAGATGTAGTTTCCGATAGGCATTTCAAAAAATGGTGCCGATAGGCATTTCAGATATATGTGCTGATAGGCATTTCAGATATAGTTGCCGATAGGCATTTTAAAAATAGGTGTCGATAGGCAATTCAGATATAGAAGCCGATAGGCATTTCAAATATAGGTGCCGATAGGCATTCCATATATGGTTGCCGATAGGCATTTCAAATATAGATGCTGATAGGCATTCCAGATATAGTTTCCGATAGGCATTTCAAAAAATGGTGCCGATAGGCATTTCAGATATAGGTGCCGATAAGCATTTCAGATATAGTTGCCGATTGGCATTTTAAAAATAGGTGCCGATAGGCATTTCAGATATAGAAGCTGGTAGGTATTTCAAATATAGGTGTCGATAGGCATTTCAGATATGATTGCCGATAGGCATTTCAAATATAGGTGCTGATAGGCATTTCAGTTATAGTTGCCGATTGGCATTTTAAAAATAGGTGCCGATGAGCATTTTAGATGTAGTTTCTGATAGGCATTTCAGATATAGGTGCCGATAGGTATTTTAAAAATAGGTGCCGATAGGCATTTTAGATGTAGTTTCCGATAGGCATTTCAAAAATAGGTGCCGATAGGCATTATAGATATAAGTGCCGATAGGCATCTCAGATATAGTTGCCGATTGGCATTTTAAAAAAAGGTGCCGATAGCCATTTTAGATGTAGTTTCCGATAGGCATTTTAAAAATAGGTACCGATAGGCATTTCAGATATAGGTGCCGATAGGCATATCAGATATAGTTGCCGATAGGCATTTAAAATATAGGTGCCGATAGGCATTTCAAATATAGGTGTCGATAGGCATTTCAAATATAAATGCCGAAAGGCATTTCAGATATAGGTGCCGATAGGCATTTCTGATGTGGTTGCCGATAGGCATTTCAAATATATATGCCGATAGGCATTCCAGATATGGTTGCCGATAGGCATTTCAAATATAGGTGCTGATAGGCATTTCAGATGTAGTTTCCGATAGGCATTTCAAAAAATGGTGCCGATAGGCATTTCAGATATAGGTGCTGATAGGCATTTCAGATATAGTTGCCGATAGGCATTTTAAAAATAGGTGTCGATAGGCAATTCAGATATAGAAGCCGATAGGCATTTCAAATATAGGTGCCGATAGGCATTCCAGATATGGTTGCCGATAGGCATTTCAAATATAGATGCTGATAGGCATTCCAGATATAGTTTCCGATAGGCATTTCAAAAAATGGTGCCGATAGGCATTTCAGATATAGGTGCCGATAAGCATTTCAGATATAGTTGCCGATTGGCATTTTAAAAATAGGTGCCGATAGGCATTTCAGATATAGAAGCTGGTAGGTATTTCAAATATAGGTGTCGATAGGCATTTCAGATATGATTGCCGATAGGCATTTCAAATATAGGTGCTGATAGGCATTTCAGATATAGTTGCCGATTGGCATTTTAAAAATAGGTGCCGATAAGCATTTAAGATGTAGTTTCCGATAGGCATCTCAAAAATAGGTACCGATAGGCATTTCAGATATAGGTGCCGATAGGTATTTTAAAAATAGGTGCCGATAGGCATTTTAGATGTAGTTTCCGATAGGCATTTCAAAAATAGGTGCCGATAGGCATTATAGATATAGGTGCCGATAGGCATTTCAGATATAGTTGCCGATTGGCATTTTAAAAAAAGGTGCCGATAGCCATTTTAGATGTAGTTTCCGATAGGCATTTTAAAAATAGGTACCGATAGGCATTGCAGATATAGGTGCCGATAGGCATATCAGATATAGTTGCCGATAGGCATTTAAAATATAGGTGCCGATAGGCATTTCAGATATAAATGCCGAAAGGCATTTTAGATATAGGTGCCGATAGGCATTTTTGATGTGGTTGCCGATAGGCATTTCAAATATAGGTGCTGATAGGCATTTTGGATGTAGTTTTCGATAGGCATTTCAAAAATAGGTGCCGATAGGCATTTCAGATATAGGTGCTGATAGGCTCTTCAGATATAGTTGCCGATTGGCATTTTAAAAATAAGTGCCGAAGGGCATTTCAGATATAGAAGCCGATAGGTATTTCAAATATAGGTGTCGATAGGCATTTCAGATATGGTTGCCGATAGGCATTTCAAATATAGGTGCCGATAGGCATTTCAGTTATAGGTGCCGATAGGCATTTCAGATATAGTTGCCGATTGGCATTTTAAAAATAGGTGCCGATAGGCATTTTAGATGTACTTTAAGATAGGCATTTAAAAAATAGGTGCCGATAGGCATTTCAGATATAGGTGCCGAAAGGCATATCAGATATAGTTGCCGCTAGGCATTTAAAATATAGGTGCCGATAGGCATTTCAAATATAGGTGTCGATAGGCATTTCAAATATAAATGCCGAAAGGCATTTCAGATATAGGTGCCGATAGGCATTTCAGATATAGTTGCCGATTGGCATTTTAAAAATAGGTGCCGATAGGCATTTTAGATATGGTTGCCGATAGGCATTTCAAATATAGGTGCCGATAGGCATTCCAGATATGGTTGCCGATAGGCATTTCAAATATAGGTGCTGATAGGCATTTCAGATGTAGTTTCCGATAGGCATTTCTAAAATAGGGGCCGATAGGCATTTCAGATATAGGTGCCGATAGGCATTTCAGAGAAAGTTGCCGATTGGCATTTTAAAAATAGGTGCCGATAATCATTTCAGATATAGAAGCCGATAGGCACTTCAAATATAGGTGCCGATAGGCATTCCAGATATGGCTGCCGATATGCATTTCAAATATAGGTGCTGATAGGCATTTCAGATGTAGTTTCCGATAGGCATTTCCAAAATTGGTGCGGATAGGCATTTCAGATATAGGTGCCGATAGGCATTTCAGATATAGTTGCCGATTGGCATTTTAAAAATAGGTGCCGATAGGCTTTTCAGATATAGAAACCGATAGGTATTTCAAATATAGGTGTCGATAGGCATTTCAGATATAGTTGCCGATAGGCATTTCAAATATTGGTGCTGATAGGCATTGCAGATGTAGTCTCCGATAGTCATTTCAAAAATAAATGCCGATAGGCATTTCAGATATAGGTGCCGATAGGCATTACAGATATAGTTGCCGATTTGCATTTTAAAAATAGGTGCCGATAGGCATTTCAGATATAGAAGCCGATAGGCATTTCAAATATAGGTGCCGATAAACATTCCAGATATGGTTGCCGATAGGCATTTCAAATATAGGTGCTGATAGGCATTTCAGATGTAGTTTCCGATAGGCATTTCAAAAATAGGTGCCGATAGGCATTTCAGATATAGGTGCCGATAGGCATTTCAGATATAGTTGCCGATTGGCATTTTAAAAATAGGTGCCGATAGGCATTTCAGATATAGAAGTCGAAAGGGATTTCAAATATAGGTGTCAATAGGCATCTCAGATATGGTTGCCGATAGACATTTCAAATATGGGTGCTGATAGGCATTTCAGATATAGTTGCCGATTGGCATTTTAAAAATAGGTGCCGATAGGCATTTCAGATATAGGTGCCGACAGGCATTTCAAATATAGGTGCCGATAGGCATTTCTGATATGGTTGCCGATAGGCATTTCAAATATAGGTGCTGATAGGCATTTCAGATGTAGTTTCCGATAGGCATTTCAAAAATAGGTGCCGATAGGCATTTCAGATATAGTTGCCGATAGGCATTTCAGTTATAGTTGCCGATAAGCATTTTAAAAATAGGTGTCGATAGGCATTTCAGATATAGAAGCCGATAGGTATTTCAAATATATATGTCGATAGGCATTTCAGATATGGTTGCCGACAGGCATTTCAAATATAGGTGCTGATAGGCATTTTAGATGTAGTTTCCGATAGGCATTTCAAAAATAGGTGCCGATAGGCATTTCAGATACAGTTGGCGATAGGCTTTTCAGATATAGTTGCCGATAAGCATTTTAAAAATAGGTGTCGATAGGCATTTCAGATATAAAAGCCGATAGGCATTTCAAATATAGGTGCCGATAGGCATTCCAGATATGGTTGCCGATAGGCATTTCAAATATAGGTGCTGATAGGCATTCCAGATGTAGTTTCCGATAGGCATTTCAAAAAATGGTTCCGATAGGCATTTCAGATATAGGTGCCGATAGGCATTTCTGATATAGTTGCCGATTGGCATTTTAAAAATAGGTGCCGATAGGCATTTCAGATATAGAAGCCGGTAGGTATTTTAAATATAGGTGTCGATAGGCATTTCAGATATGATTGCCGATAGGCATTTCAAATATAGGTGCTGATAGGCATTTCAGATATTGTTGCCGATTGGCATTTTAAAAATAGGTGCCGATAGGCATTTTAGATGTAGTTTCCGATAGGCATTTCAAAAATAGGTACCGATAGGCATTTCAGATATAGGTGCCGATAGGCATTTTAAAAATAGGTGCCGATAGGCATTTTAGATGTAGTTTCCGATAGGCATTTAAAAAATAGGTGCCGATAGGCATTATAGATATAGGTGCCGATAGGCATTTCAGATATAGTTGCCGATTGGCATTTTAAAAATAGGTGCCGATAGGCATTTTAGATGTAGTTTCCGATAGGCATTTCAAAAATAGGTACCGATAGGCATTTCAGATATAGGTGCCGATAGGCATATCAGATATAGTTGCCGATAGGCATTTAAAATATAGGTGCCGATAGGCATTTCAGATATAAATGCAGAAAGGCATTTTAGATATAGGTGCCGATAGGCATTTCTGATGTGGTTGCCGATAGGCATTTCAAGTATAGGTGCTGATAGGCATTTTAGATGTAGTTTTCGATAGGCATTTCAAAAATAGGTGCCGAAAGGCATTTCAGATATAGGTGCTATAGGCTCTTCAGATATAGTTGCCGACTGGCATTTTAAAAAAAGGTGCCGATAGGCATTTCAGATATAGAAGCCGAAAGGCATTTCAAATATAGGTGCCGATAGGCATTCCAGATATGGTTGCCGATAAGCATTTCAAATATAGGTGCTGATAGGCATTTCAGATGTAGTTTCCGATAGGCATTTCAAAAATTGGTGCCGATAGGCATTTCAGATATAGGTGCCGATAGGCATTTCAGATATAGTTGCCGATTGGCATTTTAAAAATAGGTGCCGATAGGCATTTCAGATATAGAAGCCGATAGGCATTTCAAATATAGGTGCCGATAAGCATTCCAGATATGGTTGCCGTTAGGCATTTCAAATATAGGTGCTGATAGGCATTTCAGATGTAGTTTCCAATAGGCATTTCAAAAATTGGTGCCGATAGGCATTACAGATATAGGTGCCGATAGGCATTTCAGATATAGTTGCCGATTGGCATTTTAAAAATAGGTGCCGATAGGCATTTCAGATATAGAAGCCGGTAGGTATTTCAAATATAGGTGTCGATAGGCATTTCAGATATGATTGCCGATAGGCATTTCAAATATAGGTGCTGATAGGCATTTCAGATGTAGTTTCCGATAGGCATTTCAAAAATAGGTGCCGATAGGCATTTCAGATATAGGTGCCGATAGGCATTACAGATATAGTTACCGATTGGCATTTTAAAAATAGGTGCCGATAGGCATTTCAGATACAGAAGCCGATAGGTATTTCTAATATAGGTGTCGATAGGCATTTCAGATATGGTTGCCGATAGGCATTTCAAATATAGGTGCTGATAGGCATTTCAGATGTAGTTTCCGATAGGCATTTCAAAAATAGGTGCCGATAGGCATTTCAGATACAGGTGCCGATAGGCATTTCAGATATAGTTGCCGATTAACATTTTAAAAATAGGTGCCGATAGGCATTTCAGATATAGAAGCCGATAGGCATTTCAAATATAGGTGCCGATAGGCATTCCAGATATGGTTGCCGACAGGCATTTCAAATGTAAGTGCTGATAGGCATTTCAGATGTAGTTTCCGATAGGCATTTCAAAAATAGGTGCCGATAGGCATTTCAGATATAGGTGCCGATAGGCATTTCAGATATAGTTACCGATTGGCATTTTAAAAATAGGTGCCGAGAGGCATTTCAGATACAGAAGCCGATAGGTATTTCTAATATAGGTGTCGATAGGCATTTCAGATATGGTTGCCGATAGGCATTTCAAATATAGGTGCTGATAGGCATTTCAGATGTAGTTTCCGATAGGCATTTCAAAAATAGGTGCCGATAGGCATTTCAGATATAGGTGCCGATAGGCATTTCAGATATAGTTGCCGATTAACATTTTAAAAATAGGTGCCGATAGGCATTTCAGATATAGGTGCCGATAGGCATTTCAGATATAGTTACCGATTGGCATTTTAAAAACAGGTGCCGATAGGCATTTCAGATATAGTTGCCAATTGGCATTTTAAAAATAGGTGTCGATAGGCATTTCAGATATAGAAGCCGATAGGCATTTCAAATATAGGTGTCGATAGGCATTTCAGATATGGTTGCCGATAGGCATTTCAAATATAGGTGCTGATAGGCATTTCAGATGTAGTTTCCGATAGGCATTTCAAAAATAGGTGCCGATAGGCATTTCAGATATAGGTGCCGATAGGCATTTCAAATATAGTTGCCGATTAACATTTAAAAAATAGGTGCCGATAGGCATTTCAGATATAGAAGCCGATAGGCATTTCAAATATAGGTGCCGATAGGCATTCCAGATATGGTTGCCGACAGGCACTTCAAATATAATTGCTGATAGGCATTTCAGATGTAGTTTGCGATAGGCATTTCAAAAATAGGTACCGATAGGCACTTCAGATATAGGTGCCGATAGGCATTTCAGATATAGTTGCCAATTGGCATTTTAAAAATAGGTGTCGATCGGCATTTCAAATATAGAAGCCGATAGGCATTTCAAATATAGGTGCCGAAAGGCATTTCAGATATGGTTGCCGATAGGCATTTCAAATATAGGTGCTGATAGGCATTTCAGATGTAGTTTCCGATAGGCATTTCAAAAATTGGTGCCGATAGGCATTTCAGATATAGGTGCCGATAGGGATTTCAGATATAGTTGCCGATTGGCATTTTAAAAATAGGTGCCGATAGGCATTTCAGATATAGAAGGCGATAGGTAATTCAAATATAGGTGTCGATAGGCATTTCAGATATGGTTGCCGATAGGCATTTCAAATATAGGTGCCGATAGGCATTTCAGTTATAGGTGCCGATAGGCATTTCAGATATAGTTGCCGATTGGCATTTTAAAAATAGGTGCCGATAGGCATTTTAGATGTAGTTCAAGATAGGCATTTCAAAAATAGGTGCCGATAGGCATTTCAGATATAGGTGCCGATAGGCATATCAGGTATAGTTGCCGATAAGCATTTAAAATATAGGTGCCGAAAGGCATTTCAGATATAGGTGCCGATAGGCATTTCTGATGTGGTTGCCGATAGGCATTTTAAATATAGGTGCTGATAGGCATTTTAGATGTAATTTTCGATAGGCATTTCAAAAATAGGTGCCGATAGGCATTTCAGATATAGGTGCCGATAGGCATTTCAGATATAGTTGCCGATTGGCATTTTAAAAATAGGTGCCGATAGGCATTTCAGATATGGTTGCCGATAGGCATTTCAAATATAGGTGCCGATAGGCATTCCAGATATGGTTGCCGATAGGCATTTCAAATATAGGTGCTGATAGGCATTTCAGATGTAGTTTCCGATAGGCATTTCAAAAATTGGTGCCGATAGGCATTTCAGATATAGGTGCTGATAGGCATTTCAGATATTGTTGCCGATAGGCATTTTAAAAATAGGTGTCGATAGGCAATTCAGATATAGAAGCCGATAGGCATTTCAAGTATAGGTGCCGATAGGCATTCCAGATATGGTTGCCAATAGGCATTTCAAATATAGATGCTGATAAGCATTCCAGATATAGTTTCCGATAGGCATTTCAAAAAATGGTGCCGATAGGCATTTCAGATATAGGTGCCGATAAGCATTTCAGATATAGTTGCCGATTGGCATTTTAAAAATAGGTGCCGATAGGCATTTCAGATATAGAAGCTGGTAGGTATTTCAAATATAGGTGTCGATAGGCATTTCAGATATGATTGCCGATAGGCATTTCAAATATAGGTGCTGATAGGCATTTCAGATATAGTTGCCAATTGGCATTTTAAAAATAGGTGCCGATAGGCATTTTAGATGTAGTTTCCGATAGGCATTTCAAAAATAGGTACCGATAGGCATTTCAGATATAGGTGCCGATAGGTATTTTAAAAATAGGTACCGATAGGCATTTTAGATGTAGTTTCCGATAGGCATTTCAAAAATAGGTGCCGATAGGCATTATAGATAAAGGTGCCGATAGGCATTTCAGATATAGTTGCCGATTGGCATTTTAAAAAAAGGTGCCGATAGGCATTTTAGATGTAGTTTCCGATAGGCATTTCAAAAATAGGTACCGATAGGCATTTCAGATATAGGTGCCGATAGGCATATCAGATATAGTTGCCGATAGGCATTTAAAATATAGGTGCCGATAGGCATTTCAGATATAAATGCCGAAAGGCATTTCAAATATAAATGCCGAAAGGCATTTCAGATATAGTTGCCGATAGGCATTTCAAAAATAGGTACCGATAGGCATTTCAGATATAGGTGCCGATAGGCATTTCAGATATAGTTGCCAATTGGCATTTTAAAAATAGGTGTCGAGAGGCATTTCAAATATAGAAGCCGATAGGCATTTCAAATATAGGTGCCGAAAGGCATTTCAGATATGGTTGCCGATAGGCATTTCAGATATAGGTGCCGATAGGGATTTCAGATATAGTTGCCGACTGGCATTTTAAAAATAGGTGCCGATAGGCATTTCAGATATAGAAGCCGATAGGTATTTCAAATATAGGTGTCGATAAGCATTTCAGATATGGTTGCCGATAGGCATTTCAAATATAGGTGCCGATAGGCATTTCAGTTATAGGTGCCGATAGGCATTTCAGATATAGTTGCCGATTGGCATTTTAAAAATAGGTGCCGATAGGCATTTTAGATGTAGTTTAAGATGGGCATTTAAAAATAGGTGCCGATAGGCATTTCAGATATAGGTGCCGATAGGCATATCAGATATAGTTGCCGATAGGCATTTAAAATATAGGTGCCGATAGGCATTTCAAATATAGGTGTCGATAGGCATTTCAAATATAAATGCCGAAAGGCATTTCAGATATAGTTGCCGATAGGCATTTCTGATGTGGTTGCCGATAGGCATTTTAAATATAGGTGCTGATAGGCATTTCAGATGTAGTTTTCGATAGGCATTTCATAAATAGGTGCCGATATGCATTTTAGATATAGGTGCCGATAGGCATTTCAGATATAGTTGCCGATTGGCATTTTAAAAATAGGTGCCGATAGGCATTTCAGATATGGTTGCCGATAGGCATTTCAAATATAGGTGTCGATAGGCATTCTAGATATGGTTGCCGATAGGCATTTCAAATATAGGTGCTGATAGGCATTCCAGATGTAGTTTCCGATAGGCATTTAAAAAATTGGTGCCGATAGGCATTTCAGATATAGGTGCTGATAGGCATTTCAGATATAGTTGCCGATAGGCATTTTAAAAATAGGTGTCGATAGGCAATTCAGACATAGAAGCCGATAGGCATTTCAAATATAGGTGCCGATAGGCATTCCAGATATGGTTGCCGATAGGCATTTCAAATATAGATGCTGATAGGCATTCCAGATATAGTTTCCGATAGGCATTTCAAAAAATGGTGCCGATAGGCATTTCAGATATAGAAGCTGGTAGGTATTTTAAATATAGGTGTCGATAGGCATTTCAGATATGATTGCCGATAGGCATTTCAGATATAGTTGCCGATTGGCATTTTAAAAATAGGTGCCGATAGGCATTTAAGATGTAGTTTCCGATAGGCATTTCAAAAATAGGTACCGATAGGCATTTCAGATATAGGTGCCGAAAGGTATTTTAAAAATAGGTGCCGATAGGCATTTTAGATGTAGTTTCCGATAGGCATTTCAAAAATAGGTGCAAATAGGCATTATAGATATAGGTGCCGATAGGCATTTCAGATATAGTTGCCGATTGGCATTTTGAAAAAAGGTGCCGATAGGCATTTTAGATGTAGTTTCCGATAGGCATTTCAAAAATAGGTACCGATAGGCATTTCAGATATAGATGCCGATATGCATTTCAGATATAGTTACCGATTGGCATTTTAAAAATAGGTGTCGATAGGCATTTCAGATATAGAATCCGATAGGCATTTCAAATATAGGTGCTGATAGGCATTTCAGATGTAGTTTCCGATAGGCATTTCAAAAATTGGTGCCGATAGGCATTTCAGATATAGGTGCCGATAGGCATTTCAGATATTGTTGCCTATTGGCATTTTTAAAATAGGTGCCGATAGGCATTTCAGATATAGAAGCCGATAGGCATTTCAAATATAGGTGCTGAGAGGCATTTCAGATGTAGTTTCCGATAGGCATTTCAAAAATTGGTGCCCATGGGCATTTCAGATATAGTTGCCGATTGGCATTTTAAAAATAGGTGCCGATAGGCATTTTAGATGTAGTTTCCGATAGGCATTTCAAAAAGAGGTGCCGATAGGCATTTCAAAAAGAGGTGCCGATAGGCATTTCAGATATAGGTGCCGATAGGCATATCAGATATAGTTGCCGATAGGCATTTAAAATATAGGTGCCGATAGGCATTACAAATATAGCTGTCGATAGGCATTTCAGATATAAATGCCGAAAGGCATTTCAGATATAAGTGCCGATAGGCATTTGTGATGTGGTTGCCGATAGGCATTTCAAATATAGGTGCTGATAAGCATTTCAGATGTAGTTTCCGATAGGCATTTCAAAAATAAGTGCCGATAGGCATATCAGATATAGGTGCCGATAGGCATTTTAGATATAGATGCCGATTGGCATTTTAAAAATAGGTGCCGATAGGCATTTCAGATATAGAAGCCGATAGGCATTTCAAATATTGGTGCCGATAGGCATTCCAGATATGGTTGCCGATAGGCATTTCAAATATATGATAGGCATTTATATGATGGGCATTTCAGATGTAGTTTCCGATAGGCATTTCAAAAATTGGTGCCGATAGGCATTTCAGATATAGGTGCCGATGGGCATTTCAGATATAGTTGCCGATTGGCATTCTAAAAATATGTGCCGATAGGCATTTCAGATATAGAAGCCGATAGGTATTTCAAATATAGGTGTCGATAGGCATTTCAGATATGGTTGCCGATAGGCATCTCAAATATTGGTGCTAATAGGCATTTCAGCTTTAGTTTCCGATAGGCATTTTAAATATAGGTGCCGATAGGCATTTCAGATATAGGTGCCGATAGGCATTTCAGATATAGAAGCCGATAGGCATTTCAAATATAGGTGCCGATAGGCATTCCAGATATGGTTGCCGATAGGCATTTCAAATATAGGTGCTGATAGGCATTTCAGATGTAGTTTTCGATAGGCATTTCAAAAATAGGTGCCGATAGGCATTTCAGATATAGGTGCCGAAAGGCATTTCAGATATAGTTGCCGATTGGCATTTTAAAAATAGGTGCCGATAGGCATTTTAGATATAGAAGCCGATAGGCATTTCAAATATAGGTGCCGATAGGCATTCCAGATATGGTTGCCGATAGGCATTTCAAATATAGGTGCTGATAGGCATTTCAGATGTAGTTTCCTGATAGGCATTTCAAAAATAGGTGCCGATAGGCATTTCAGATATAGGTGCCTATAGGCATTTCAGATATAGTTGCCGATTGGCATTTTAAAAGTAGGTGCCGATAGGCATTTCAGATATAGAAGCCGATAGGCATTTCAAATATAGGTGCCGATAAGCATTCCAGATATGGTTGCCGATAGGCATTTCAAATATAGGTGCTGATAGGTATTTCAGATGTAGTTTCCGATAGGCATTTCAAAAATTGGTGCCGATAGGCATTTCAGATATAGGTGCCGATAGGCATTTCAGATATAGTTGCCGATTGGCATTTTAAAAATAGGTGCCTATAGGCATTTCAGATATAGAAGCCGATAGGTATTTCAAATATAGGTGTCGATAGGCATTTCAGATATAGTTGCCGATAGGCATTTCAAATATAGGTGCTGATAGGCATTTCAGATGTAGTTTCCGATAGGCATTTCAAAAATAGGTGCCGATAGGCATTTCAGATATAGGTGCTGATAGGCATTTCAGATATAGTTGCCGATTGGCATTTTAAAAATAGGTGCCGATAGGCATTTTAGATGTAGTTTCGGATAGGCATTTCAAAACTAGGTGCCGATAGGCATTTCAGATATAGGTGCCGATAGGCATATCAGATATAGTTGCCGATAGGCATTTAAAATATAGGTGCCGATAGGCATTTCAATTATAGGTGTCGATAGGCATTTCAGATATAAATGCAAAAAGGCATTTCAGATATAGGTGCCGATAGGCATTTCTGATGTGGTTGCCGATAGGCATTTCAAATATAGGTGCTGATAGGCATTTCAGATGTAGTTTCCGATAGGCATTTCAAAAATAGGTGCCGATAGGCATTTCAGATATAGGTGCCGATAGGCATTTCAGATATAGTTGCCGATTGGCATTTTAAAAATAGGTGCCAATAGGCATTTCAGATATAGAAGCCGATAGGCATTTCAAATATAGGTGCCGATAGGCATTCCAAATATGGTTGCCGATAGGCATTTCAAATATAGGTGCCGATAGGCATTTCAGATATAGTTGCCGATTGGCATTTTAAAAATAGGTGCCGATAGGCATTTTAGATGTAGTTTCCGATAGGCATTTCAAAAATAGGTGCCGATAGGCATTTCAGATATAGGTGCCGATAGGCATTTCAGATATAGTTGCCGATTGGCATTTTAAAAATAGGTGCCGATAGGCATTTTAGATGTAGTGTCCGATAGGCATTTCAAAAATAGGTGCCGATAGGCATTACAGATATAGGTGCCGATAGGCATATCAGATATAGTTGCCGATAGGCATTTAAAATATAGGTGTCGATAGGCATTTCAAATATAGGTGTCGATAGGCATTTCAGATATAAATACCGAAAGGCATTTCAGATATAGGTGCCGATAGGCATTTCTGATGTGGTTGCCGATAGGCATTTCAAATATAGGTGCCGATAGGCACTTCAGATATAGTTGCCGATTGGCATTTTAAAAATAGGTGCCGATAGGCATTTCAGATATAGAAGCCGATAGGTATTTCAAATATAGGTGTCGATAGGCATTTCAGATATAGGTGCCGATAGGCACTTCAGATATAGTTGCCGATTGGCATTTTAAAAATAGGTGCCGATAGGCATTTCAGATATAGTTGCCGATTGGCATTTTAAAAATAGGTGCCGATAGGCATTTTAGATATAGGTGCCGATAGGCATTTCAGATATAGTTGCCGATTGGCATTTTAAAAATAAGTGTCGATAGGCATTTCAGATATAGTAGCCGATAGGCATTTCAAATATAGGTGCCGATAGGCATTCCAGATATGTTTGCCGATAGGCATTTCAAATATAGGTGCTGATAGGCATTCCAGATGTAGTTTCCGATAGGCATTTCAAAAATTGGTGCCGATAGGCATTTAAGATATAGGTGCCGATAGGCATTTCAGATATAGTTACCGATTGGCATTTTAAAAATAGGTGCCGATAGGCATTTCAGATATTGAAGCTGATAGGCATTTCAAATATAGGTGCCGATAGGCATTCCAGATATGGTTGCCGATAGGCATTTCAAATATAGGAGCTGATAGGCATTTCAGATGTAGTTTCCGATAGGCATTTCAAAAATAGGTGCCGATAGGCATTTCAGATATAGGTGCCGATAGGCATTTCAGATATAGTTGCCAATTGGCATTTTAAAAATAGGTGCCGATAGGCATTTCAGATATAGAAGCCGATAGGCATTTCAAATATAGGTGCCGATAGGCATTCCAGATATGGTTGCCGATAGGCATTTCAAGTATAGGTGCTGATAGGCATTTTAGATATAGTTGCCGATTAGCATTTTAAAAAGAGGTGCCGATAGGCATTTCAGATATAGAAGCCGATAGGTATTTCAAATATAGGTGTCGATTGGCTTTTCAGATATGGTTGCTGATAGGCATTTCAAATATAGGAGCAGATAGGCATTTCAGATGTAGTTTCCGTAAGGCATTTCAAAAATAGGTGCCGATAGACATTTCAGATATAGGTGCCGATAGGCATTTCAGATATAGTTGCCGATTGGCATTTTAAAAATAGGTGCCGATAGGCATTTCAGTTATAGAAGCCGATAGGCATTTCAAATATAGGTGCCGATAGGCATTCCAGATATGTTTGCTGATAGGTATTTCAAATATAAGTGCTGATAGGCATTTCAGATGTAGTTTCCGATAGGCATTTCAAAAATAGGTACCAATAGGCATTTCAGATATAGGCGCCGATAGGCATTTCAGATATAGTTGCCAATAGGCATTTTAAAAATAGGTGTCGATAGGCAATTCAGATATAGAAGCCGATAGGCATTTCAAATATAGGTGCCGATAGGCATTCCAGATATGGTTGCCGATAGGCATTTCAAATATAGGTGCTGATTGGCATTTCAGATGTAGTTTCCAAAAGGCATTTCAAAAATTAATGCCGATAGGCATTTCAGATATAGGTGCCGATAGGCATTTCAGATATAGTTGTCGATTGGCATTTTATAAATAGGTGCCGATAGGCTTTTCAGATATAGAAGCCGATAGGTATTTCAAATATAGGTGTCGATAGGCATTTCAGATATGGTTGCCGATAGGCATTTCAAACATTGGTGCTGATAGGCATTGCAGATGTAGTTTCCGATAGGCATTTCAAAAATAGGTGCCGATAGGCATTTCAGATATAGGTGCCGATAGGCAGTACAGATATAGTTGCCGATTAGCATTTTAAAAATAGGTGCCGATAGGCATTTCAGATATAGAAGCCGATAGGCATTTCAAATATAGGTGCCGATAGGCATTTCAGATATAGAAGCCGATAGGCATTTCAAATATAGGTGCCGATAGGCATTCCAGATATGGTTGCCGATAGGCATTTCAAATATAGGTGCTGATAAGCATTTCAAATGTAGTTTCCGATAGGCATTTCAAAAATAGGTGCCGATAGGCATTTCAGATATAGAAGCCGATAGGCATTTCAAATATAGGTGCCGATAGGCATTCCAGATATGGTTGCCGATAGGCATTTCTAATATAGGTGCTGATAGGCATTTCAGATGTAGGTTCCGATAGGCATTTCAAAAATAGGTGCCGATAGGCATTTCAGATATAGGTGCCGATAGGCATTTCAGATATAGAAGCCGATAGGCATTTCAAATATAGGTGCCGATAAGCATTCCAGATATGGTTGCCGATAGGCATTTCAAATATAGGTGCTGATAGGCATTCCAGATGCAGTTTCCCATAGGCAATTCAAAAATAGGTGCCGATAGGCATTTCAGATATAGGTGCCGATATGCATTTCAGATATAGTTACCGATTGGCATTTTAAAAATAGGTGCCGATAGGCATTTCAGATATAGTAGCTGATAGGTATTTCAAATATAGGTGTCAATAGGCATTTTAGATATGGTTGCCGATAGGCATTTCAAATATAGGTGCTGATAGGCATTTCAGTTATAGGTGCCGATAGGCATTTCAGATATAGTTGCCGATTGGCATTTTAAAAATAGGTGCCGATAGGCATTTTAGATGTAGTTTAAGATAGGCATTTCAAAAATAGGTGCTGATAGGCATTTCAGATATAGGTGCCGATAGGCATATCAGATATAGTTGCCGATAGGCAGTTAAAATATAGGTGCCGATAGGCATTTCAAATATAGGTGTCGATAGGCATTTCAGATATAAATGCCGAAAGGCATTTCAGATATAGGTGCTGATAGGCATTTCTGATGTGGTTGCCGATAGGCATTTTAAATATAGGTGCTGATAGGCATTTCAGATGTAGTCTTCGATAGGCATTTCAAAAATAGGCGCCGATAGGCATTCCAGATATAGGTGCCGATAAGCATTTCAGATATAGTTGCCGATTGGCATTTTAAAAATAGGTGCGGATAGGCATTTCAGATATAGAAGCTAGTAGGTATTTCAAATATAGGTGTCGATAGGCATTTCAGATATAATTGCCGATAGGCATTTCAAATATAGGTGCTGATAGGCATTTCAGATATAGTTGCCGATTGGCATTTTAAAAATAGGTGCCGAAAGGCATTTTAGATGTAGTTTCCGATAGGCATTTCAAAAATAGGTACCGATAAGCATTTCAGATATAGGTGCCGATAGGTATTTTAAAAATAGGTGCCGATAGGTATTTTAGATGTAGTTTCCGATAGGCATTTCAAAAATAGGTGCCGATAGGCATTATAGATATAGGTGCCGATAGGCATTTCAGATATAGTTGCCGATTGGCATTTTAAAAAAAGGTGCCGATAGGCATTTTAGATGTAGTTTCCGATAGGCATTTCAAAAATAGGTACCGATAGGCATTTCAGATATAGGTGCCGATAGGCATATCAGATATAGTTGCCGATAGGCATTTAAAATATAGGTGATGATAGGTATTTCAGATATAAATGCCGAAAGGCATTTTAGATATAGGTGCCGATAGGCATTTCTGATGTGGTATCGATAGGCATTTCAAATATAGGTGCTGATAGGCATTTCAGATGTAGTTTCCGATAGGCATTTCAAAAGTAGGTACCGATAGGCATTTCAGTTATAGGTGCCGATAGGCATTTCAGATATAGTTGCCGATTGGCATTTTAAAAATAGGTGCCGATAGGCATTTTAGATGTAGTTTAAGATAAACATTTCAAAAATAGGTGCCGATAGGCATTTCAGATATAGGTGCCGATAGGCATATCAGATATAGTTGCCGATAGGCATTTAAAATATAGGTGCCGATGGGCATTTCAAATATAGGTGTCGATAGGCATTTCAAATATAAATGCCGAAAGGCATTTCAGATATAGGTGCCGATAGGCATTTCTGATGTGGTTGGCGATAGGCATTTTAAATATAGGTGCTGATAGGCATTTCAGATGTAGTTTTCGATAGGCATTTCAAAAATAGGTGCCGATAGGCATTTTAGATATAGGTGCCGATAGGCATTTCAGATATAGTTGCCGATTGGCATTTTAAAAATAGGTGCCGATAGGCATTTCAGATATGGTTGCCGATAGGCATTTCAAATAATATATATGCCGATAGGCATTCCAGATATGGTTGCCGATAGGCATTTCAAATATAGATGCTGATAGGCATTCCAGATATAGTTTCCGATAGGCATTTCAAAAAATGGTGCCGATAGGCATTTCAGATATAGGTGCCGATAAGCATTTCAGATATAGTTGCCGATTGGCATTTTAAAAATAGGTGCCGATAGGCATTTCAGATATAGAAGCTGGTAGGTATTTCAAATATAGGTGTCGATAGGCATTTCAGATATGGTTGCCGATAGGCATTTCAAATATAGGTGCTGATAGGCATTTCAGATATAGTTGCCGATTGGCATTTTAAAAATATATGCCGATAGGCATTTTAGATGTAGTTTCCGATAGGCATTTCAAAAATAGGTACCGATAGGCATTTCAGATATAGGTGCCGATAGGTATTTTAAAAATAGGTGCCGATAGGCATTTTAGATGTAGTTTCCGATAGGCATTTCAAAAATAGGTGCCGATAGGCATTATAGATATAGGTGCCGATAGGCATTTCAGATATAGTTGCCGATTGGCATTTTAAAAAAAGGTGCCGATAGGCATTTTAGATGTAGTTTCCGATAGGCATTTCAAAAATAGGTACCGATAGGCATTTCAGATATAGGTGCCGATAGGCATATCAGATATAGTTGCCGATAGGCATTTAAAATATAGGTGCCGATAGGCATTTTAGATATAAATGCTGAAAGGCATTTTAGATATAGGTGCCGATAGGCATTTCTGATGTGGTTGCCGATAGGCATTTCAAATATAGGTGCCGATAGGCATTTCAGTTATAGGTGCCGATAGGCATTTCAGATATAGTTGCCGATTGGCATTTTAAAAATAGGTGCCGATAGGCATTTTAGATGTAGTTTAAGATAGGCATTTCAAAAATAGGTGCTGATAGGCATTTCAGATATAGGTGCCGATAGGCATATCAGATATAGTTGCCGATAGGCATTTAAAATATAGGTGCCGATAGGCATTTCAAATATAGGTGTCGATAGGCATTTCAAATATAAATGCCGAAAGGCATTTCAGATATAGGTGCCGATAGGCATTTCTGATGTGGTTGCCGATAGGCATTTTAAATATAGGTGCTGATAGGCATTTCAGATGTAGTTTTCGATAGGCATTTCAAAAATAGGTGCCGATAGGCATTTCAGATATAGGTGCCGATAGGCATTTCAGATATATTTGCCGATTGGCATTTTAAAAATAGGTGCCGATAGGCATTTTAGATATGGTTGCCGATAGGCATTTCAAATATAGGTGCCGATAGGCATTCCAGATATGGTTGCCGATAGGCATTTCAAATATAGGTGCTGATAGGCATTTCAGATGTAGTTTCCGATAGGCATTTCTAAAATAGGGGCCGATAGGCATTTCAGATATAGGTGCCGATAGGCATTTCAGAGAAAGTTGCCGATTGGCATTTTAAAAATAGGTGCCGATAATCATTTCAGATATAGAAGCCGATAGGCATTTCAAATATAGGTGCCGATAGGCATTCTAGATATGGTTGCCGATAGGCATTTCAAATATAGGTGCTGATAGGCATTTCAGATGTAGTTTCCGATAGGCATTTCCAAAATTGGTGCGGATAGGCATTTCAGATATAGGTGCTGATAGGCATTTCAGATATAGTTGCCGATTGGCATTTTAAAAATAGGTGCCGATAGGCTTTTCAGATATAGAAGCCGATAGGTATTTCAAATATAGGTGTCGATAGGCATTTCAGATATGGTTGCCGATAGGCATTTCAAATATTGGTGCTGATAGGCATTGCAGATGTAGTCTCCGATAGGCATTTAAAAATAGGTGCCGATAGGCATTTCAGATATAGGTGCCGATAGGCATTACAGATATAGTTGCCGATTGGCATTTTAAAAATAGGTGCCGATAGGCATTTCAGATATAGAAGCCGATAGGCATTTCAAATATAGGTGCCGATAGGCATTCCAGATATGGTTGCCGATAGGCATTTCAAATATAGGTACTGATAGGCATCTCAGATGTACTTTCCGATAGGCATTTCAAAAATAGGTGCCGATAGGCATTTTAGATATAGGTGCCGATAGGCATTTCAGATATAGTTGCCGATTGGCATTTTTAAAATAGGTGCCGATAGGCATTTCAGATATAGAAGTCGAACGGGATTTCAAATATAGGTGTCGATAGGCATCTCAGATATGGTTGCCGATAGACTTTTCAAATATGGGTGCTGATAGGCATTTCAGATATAGTTGCCGATTGGCATTTTAAAAATAGGTGCCGATAGGCATTCCAGATATAGGTGCCGACAGGCATTTCAAATATAGGTGCCGATAGGCATTTCTGATATGGTTGCCGATAGGCATTTCAAATATAGGTGCTGATAGGCATTTCAGATGTAGTTTCCGATAGGCATTTCAAAAATAGATGCCGATGGGCATTTCAGATATAGTTGCCGATAGGCATTTCAGATATAGTTGCCGATAAGCATTTTAAAAATAGGTGTCGATAGGCATTTCAGATATAGAAGCCGATAGGTATTTCAAATATAGGTGTCGATAGGCATTTCAGATATGGTTGCCGATAGGCATTTCAAATATAGGTGCTGATAGGCATTTCAGATGTAGTTTCCGATAGGCATTTCAAAAATAGGTGCCGATAGGCATTTCAGATATAGGTGCCGATAGGCATTTCAGATATAGTTGCCGATTAACATTTTAAAAATAAGTGCCGACAGGCATTTCAGATATAGAAGCCGATAGGCATTTCAAATATAGGTGCCGATAGGCATTCCAGATATGGTTGCCGACAGGCATTTCAAATATAAGTGCTGATAGGCATTTCAGATGTAGTTTCCGATAGGCATTTCAAAAATAGGTACCGATAGGCATTTCAGATATAGGTGCCGATAGGCATTTCAGATATAGTTGCCAATTGGCATTTTAAAAATAGGTGTCGATAGGCATTTCAGATATAGATGCCGATAGGTATTTCAAATATAGGTGTCGATAGGCATTTCAGATATGGTTGCCGATAGGCATTTCAAATATAGGTGCTGATAGGCATTTTAGATGTAGTTTCCGATAGGCATTTCAAAAATAGGTGCCGATAGGCATTTCAGATATAGGTGCCGATAGACATTTCAGATATAGTTGCCGATAAGCATTTTAAAAATAGGTGTCGATAGGCATTTCAGATATAGAAGCCGATAGGCATTTCAAATATAGGTGCCGATAGGCATTCCAGATATGGTTGCCGATAGGCATTTCAAATATAGGTGCTGATAGGCATTCCAGATGTAGTTTCCGATAGGCATTTCAAAAAATGGTTCCGATAAGCATTTCAGATATAGGTGCCGATAGGCATTTCAGATATAGTTGCCGATTGGCATTTTAAAAAAAGGTGCCGATAGGCATTTCAGATATAGAAGCCGGTAGGTATTTCAAATATAGGTGTCGATAGGCATTTCAGATATGATTGCCGATAGGCATTTCAAATATATGTGCTGATAGGCATTTCAGATATAGTTGCCGATTGGCATTTTAAAAATAGGTGCCGATAGGCATTTTAGATGTAGTTTCCGATAGGCATTTCAAAAATAGGTACCGATAGGCATTTCAGATATAGGTGCCGATAGGCATTTTAAAAATAGGTGCCGATAGGCATTTTAGATGTAGTTTCCGATAGGCATTTAAAAAATAGGTGCCGATAGGCATTATAGATATAGGTGCCGATAGGCATTTCAGATATAGTTGCCGATTGGCATTTTAAAAATAGGTGCCGATAGGCATTTTAGATGTAGTTTCCGATAGGCATTTCAAAAATAGGTACCGATAGGCATTTCAGATATAGGTGCCGATAGGCATATCAGATATAGTTGCCGATAGGCATTTAAAATATAGGTGCCGATAGGCATTTCAGATATAAATGCCGAAAGGCATTTTAGATTTAGGTGCCGATAGGCATTTCTGATGTGGTTGCCGATTGGCATTTCAAATATAGGTGCTGATAGGCATTTTAGATGTAGTTTTCGATAGGCATTTCAAAAATAGGTGCCGATAGGCATTTCAGATATAGGTGCTATAGGCTCTTCAGATATAGTTGCCGATTGGCATTTTAAAAAAAGGTGCCGATAGGCATTTCAGATATAGAAGCCGAAAGGCATTTCAAATATAGGTGCCGATAGGCATTCCAGATATGGTTGCCGATAAGCATTTCAAATATAGGTGCTGATAGGCATTTCAGATGTAGTTTCCGATAGGCATTTCAAAAATAGGTACAGATAGGCATTTCAGATATAGGTGCCGATAGGCATTTCAGATATAGTTGCCGATTGGCATTTTGAAAATAGGTGCCGATAGGCATTTCAGATATAGAAGCCGATAAGCATTTCAAATATAGGTGCCGATTGGCATTCCAGATGTGGTTGCCGATAGGCATTTCAAATATAGGTGCTGGCAGGCATTTCAGATGTAGTTTCCGATAGGCATTTCAAAAATTGGTGCCGATAGGCATTTCAGATATAGGTGCCGATAGGCATTTCAGATATAGTTGCCGATTGGCATTTTAAAAATAGGTGCCGATAGGCATTTCGGATATAGAAGCCGATAGGCATTTCAAATATAGGTGCCGATAAGCATTCCAGATATGGTTGCCGTTAGGCATTTCAAATATAGGTGCTGATAGGCATTTCAGATGTAGTTTCCGATAGGCATTTCAAAAATTGGTGCCGATAGGCATTACAGATATAGGTGCCGATAGGCATTTCAGATATAGTTGCCGATTAACATTTTAAAAATAGGTGCCGATAGGCATTTCAGATATAGGTGCCGATAGGCATTTCAGATATAGTGGCCGATTGGCATTTTAAAAACAGGTGCCGATAGGCATTTCAGATATAGAAGCCGGTAGGTATTTTAAATATAGGTGTCGATAGGCATTTCAGATATGATTGCCGATAGGCATTTCAAATATAGGTGCTGATAGGCATTTCAGATGTAGTTTCCGATAGGCATTTCAAAAATAGGTTCCGATAGGCATTTCAGATATAGGTGCCGATAGGCATTTCAGATATAGTTACCGATTGGCATTTTAAAAATAGGTGCCGATAGGCATTTCAGATACAGAAGCCGATAGGTATTTCTAATATAGGTGTCGATAGGCATTTCAGATATGGTTGCCGATAGGCATTTCAAATATAGGTGCTGATAGGCATTTAAGATGTGGTTTCCGATAGGCATTTCAAAAATAGGTGCCGATAGGCATTTCAGATATAGGTGCCGATAGGCATTTCAGATATAGTTGCCGATTAACATTTTAAAAATAGGTGCCGATAGGCATTTCAGATATAGAAGCCGATAGGCATTTCAAATTTAGGTGCCGATAGGCTTTCCAGATATGGTTGCCGACAGGCATTTCAAATATAAGTGGTGATAGGCATTTCAGATGTAGTTTCCGATAGGCATTTCAAAAATAGGTGCCGATAGGCATTTCAGATATAGGTGCCGATAGGCATTTCAGATATAGTTACCGATTGGCATTTTAAAAATAGGTGCCGATAGGCATTTCAGATACAGAAGCCGATAGGTATTTCTAATATAGGTGTCGATAGGCATTTCAGATATGGTTGCCGATAGGCATTTCAAATATAGGTGCTGATAGGCATTTCAGATGTAGTTTCCGATAGGCATTTCAAAAATAGGTGCCGATAGGCATTACAGATATAGGTGCCGATAGGCATTTCAGATATAGTTGCCGATTAACATTTTAAAAATAGGTGCCGATAGGCATTTCAGATATAGGTGCCGATAGGCATTTCAGATATAGTTGCCGATTGGCATTTTAAAAACAGGTGCCGATAGGCATTTCAGATATAGTTGCCAATTGGCATTTTAAAAATAGGGTGTCGATAGGCATTTCAGATATAGAAGCCGATAGGCATTTCAAATATAGGTGTCGATAGGCATTTCAGATATGGTTGCCGATAGGCATTTCAAATATAGGTGCTGATAGGCATTTCAGATGTAGTTTCCGATAGGCATTTCAAAAATAGGTGCCGATAGGCATTTCAGATATAGGTGCCGATAGGCATTTCAGATATAGTTGCCGATTAACATTTTAAAAATAAGTGCCGACAGGCATTTCAGATATAGAAGCCGATAGGCATTTCAAATATAGGTGCCGATAGGCATTCCAGATATGGTTGCCGACAGGCATTTCAAATATAAGTGCTGATAGGCATTTCAGATGTAGTTTCCGATAGGCATTTCAAAAATAGGTACCGATAGGCATTTCAGATATAGGTGCCGATAGGCATTTCAGATATAGTTGCCAATTGGCATTTTAAAAATAGGTGTCGATAGGCATTTCAAATATAGAAGCCGATAGGCATTTCAAATATAGGTGCCGAAAGGCATTTCAGATATGTTTGCCGATAGGCATTTCAAATATAGGTGCTGATAGGCATTTCAGATGTAGTTTCCGATAGGCATTTCAAAAATAGGTGCCGATAGGCATTTCAGATATAGGTGCTGATAGGCATTTCAGATATAGTAGCCGATAGGCATTTTAAAAATAGGTGTCGATAGGCAATTCAGATATAGAAGCCGATAGGCATTTCAAATATAGGTGCCGATAGGCATTCCAGATATGGTTGCCAATAGGCATTTCAAATATAGATGCTGATAGGCATTCCAGATATAGTTTCCGATAGGCATTTCAAAAAATGGTGCCGATAGGCATTTCAGATATAGGTGCCGATAAGCATTTCAGATATAGTTGCCGATTGGCATTCTAAAAATAGGTGCCGATAGGCATTTCAGATATAGAAGCTGGTAGGTATTTCAAATATAGTTGTCGATAGGCATTTCAGATATGATTGCCGATAGGCATTTCAAATATAGGTGCTGATAGGCATTTCAGATATAGTTGCCGATTAGCATTTTAAAAATAGGTGCCGATAGGCATTTTAGATGTAGTTTCCGATAGGCATTTCAAAAATAGGTGCCGATATGCATTATAGATATAGGTGCTGATAGGCATTTCAGATATAGTTGCCGATTGGCATTTTAAAAAAAGGTGCCGATAGGCATTTTAGATGCAGTTTCCGATAGGCATTTCAAAAATAGGTACCGACAGGCATTTCAGATATAGGTGCCGATAGGCATATCAGATATAGTTGCCGATAGGCATTTAAAATATAGGTGCCGATAGGCATTTCAGATATAATTGCCGAAAGGCATTTTAGATATAGGTGCCGATAGGCATTTCTGATGTGGTTGCCGATAGGCATTTCAAATATAGGTGCTGATAGGCATTTCAGATGTAGTTTCCGATAGGCATTTCAAAAATAGGTACCGATAGGCATTTCAGATATAGGTGCCGATAGGCATTTCAGATATAGTTGCCAATTGGCATTTTAAAAATAGGTGTCGATAGGCATTTCAAATATAGAAGCCGATAGGCATTTCAAATATAGGTGCCGAAAGGCATTTCAGATATGGTTGCCGATAGGCATATCAAATATAGGTGCTGATAGGCATTTCAGATGTAGTTTCCGATAGGCATTTCAAAAATTGGTGCCGATAAGCATTTCAGATATAGGTGCCGATAGGGATTTCAGATATAGTTGCCGATTGGCATTTTAAAAATAGGTGCCGATAGGCATTTCAGATATAGAAGCCGATAGGTATTTCAAATATAGGTGTCGATAGGCATTTCAGATATGGTTGCCGATAGGCATTTCAAATATAGGTGCCGATAGGCATTTCAGTTATAGGTGCCGATAGGCATTTCAGATATAGTTGCCGATTGGCATTTTAAAAATAGGTGCCGATAGGCATTTTAGATGTAGTTTAAGATAGGCATTTAAAAAATAGGTGCCGATAGGCATTTCAGATATAGGTGCTGATAGGCATATCAGATATAGTTGCCGATAGGCATTTAAAATATAGGTGCCGATAGGCATTTTAAATATAGGTGTCGATAGGCATTTCAAATATAAATGCCGAAAGGCATTTTAGATATAGGTGCCGATAGGCATTTCTGATGTGGTTGCCGATAGGCATTTTAAATATAGGTGCTGATAGGCATTTCAGATGTAGTTTTCGATAGGCATTTCATAAATAGGTGCCGATAGGCATTTCAGATATAGGTGCCGATAGGCATTTCAGATATAGTTGCCGATTTATATTTTAAAAATAGGTGCCGATAGGCATTTCAGTTATGGTTGCCGATAGGCATTTCAAATATAGGTGCCGATAGGCATTCCAGATATGGTTGCCGATAGGCATTTCAAATATAGGTGCTGATAGGCATTTCAGATGTAGTTTCCGATAGGCATTTCAAAAATGGGTGTCTAAATTTTAGAAGACTTTTTCTTAAAGAATGCAACGTTTGCCCTTTTATTGAAGCGACAACTATAGTTAGCGCCTGTAATTTAATGTTTCGTCGATTATTTTTAAAACCTGAAACAATTGGTCTAATACCTGCTCAAGGATATAGATTAGCTGATAAGCACTCGGCTATAGCCTTGCAATGGTTGATCTGGGAGGAAAAACGCGAAATATTTCTATTCAGCATGCTGGAAACTCTAGAGAAGTCGTCATACCAGGTTCTAGATTACGAGTCGATGGATACTGTAACGCAACAAAGCAAGTATTTCAGTTTCATGGATGTTTTTGGCACGGTTGTCCTTCTTGTTTTAATACTTCAAGAGAATTCTCCTTATTCAGACATCCGTACACAACTTTTAATAGTTTATATGAAAAAACAAAAAACAACACGGAGGGAATAGCAGCTAAAGGTTACGAAGTTGTTGAAGTATGGGAATGTGAATTTAAAAGAATGTTAGAAAATAAACCAGATATGCAATGGACAGCGATTCATCCCATTATGAAATTCACGCCTATACTTTCTCGCGATGCGTTCTACGGTGGAAGAACTAGCAATATTGTCGAGTACTATAAAGTTAAAAACAATGAAAAAATATATTATTACGACATTTGTTCCCTATACCCTTATATATGTAAATATGGTCGTTTTCCTATCGGTCACCCAGAAATTTATATAGGAAGTGAAGAGTGTATGCAACGTATACACGAAAAAGGGTTGACAAATCTGTGTGGTTTGATTAAATGTGACGTGTTACCTCCTGAATCATTGTATTTTCCAGTTCTTCCAGTGAAAATGCATAGTAAATTAATGTTTTTACTATGCAAAACCTGTGGTGAAAATATGCAACAAACCGACTGTACACACACAGTTGAAGAGCGAATGCTAACAGGCACGTGGGTTTTTGAAGAGATTGCAAAAGCCGTAGATTTGGGTTATAAAATATTTAAGGTCTACGAGATATGGAGTTATAAATCTACCAAATATAATGAAGAAACAAAATTTGGCGGTTTGTTTTCTGATTTTGTAAATAAATTTGTCAAACTCAAGCAAGAGAGCGATGATTGGCCATCTGGATGTCTCACTGAAGAGCAGAAAAGGTCATACATTGACAAATATTTGTCTTCAGAAGGCGTCCAATTAGATTACTCTAATATTAAAAAAAATCCGGGACTTAGAGCTTTAGCTAAGTTAATGCTTAATAGTTTCTGGGGAAAATTTGGTCAAGTTGAAAGGTTAGCAAATACTACGATAATTAGAAACCCGGCTGATTGGTATTCGTTATCTGTAAACCCCGCGATAGAAATAAATTTTATAAAGACAATTAATGATGAAGTAATAGCTGTAAATTATCAATACGTTGACGATTCACTATGTAAACTAAGAACTGTTAACCCTGTCATAGCCAGTTATGTTACGGCTCAAGCCAGACTTGAGTTGTATAAATACCTGGAAAAATTACAAGAAAAATGTTTATATTTAGATACCGATTCTACAATATTTGTTACACATGTTGAAAATCCTATAAAAACAGGTGAATTCTTAGGAGACATGACAGATGAACTTTGTAAAGATTTTGGACCTGACAGTTATATAGTGGAATTTTGTTCAGGTGGTCCTAAATCTTATGCTTACGTTGGTTATTCACCTGAAAAAAAGATTTATTTTTCCGTAACAAAAGTAAAAGGAATAACGTTAAATTATACAAACTTAGAAAAAATAAATTTTAATGTCATGAAAAATTTTACTCTAAAAATAAATACTGACAACAATAAAGTTATCGTGTCTGATAAATCGTTTAGACGTACACACGATTTAAATATAATCACATGTGAAACGACAAAGACTTTCGAGCCAAATTCGATAAAAAGAAAATTTTATGATGATTATTCTTTGCCATTTGGCTATAAAAAAGCACAAAAACTATCATAATAAAAATAATTAAAAGAAATTATTGCGTTTGGTTTGATAATATAAGATTAAAATATAATTTTACTTCTAGAGAGAAAGAGAGAAGATATTTTTAACTGTTGTAGAATATATTTTCAAATAATACTTAAAGTAAGATATTTGCGTTATTTTGTCTAATAATAAATGATATATTTTTAGATATAGGTAAAGCAACATAGTATTAAGTTCTGTTGTCACTAAGCATTTGTATTGTAAATAATGTTATTAATCTTGTTTAATAAGTACTGATGTTTTTAATTATTATCATTTATAACAGTGTTTGTATTATTATATTTCTGTATGTGTCGCTATTAATAAAAAGCAATAAATATTTACAAATGTCTTTTTTTTATTGATTAAGATTACCTTGCTTATTTTCAGTATTTTGTAATCTTAAAAATAATGTAGACGTAAATATGTATTTTTGTATCTTAGTCATACAAAATGTCAATGAAGGTTGAAACTTGGCATAACTCTTAACTTTGTCATACTAATTAATATTTTCCGATCTTAGGGTTTTGTAAATCTACTAAAAAGTAACGCAATCGTCCAACATTTTTGATTATGATTCAATTAAAATATACAAAAGTTTTCGTAATTAAATAAAAGAAGTAATAACGTTTTTAATGTTATAGAAAATATATAGCCATTGCTTTCGTCATTCATTTTTCGCCAAAACAACTGTGAAATAAATAAAGAATTGTCACTAGTCAGTATTAAACAGAGGCAAACGTTTTTAAATGATTAGTTTGCAATAATCGCTTTACAAATTGTGCACAAACGATGACAAATTCGTATGGAGCTATTAAAAGACCATTTGACCACCCCCCCTGATACCTCGGCTGGAACGCTTTTTATCTAATACACATGAGTGTGACGATAATAATGCCTTCTTTTTTTTAGAGAGAGATTGGAACAAATCTATTCTCTTAAGATTAGTGGACAACCTATAAATAGTGCTAGAATTTAACATTAATACGTACATTGTCATAAAAAATATCCTATTTGCATTTTTTGAAACGACTCTAAAGTTAAAGTTGATATTGCTCTTTTTTTGAATAACAATAAATACTAACACGTCTATCTAACATAATATGACAAATTGTCTGCCTCAAGTGATCGCAATACGTTCATGTAACGTAGGTTATGTAGGTGAATATCATACAAAGACTTCAGGTTTCATTATTTCGATATGAAAGTCCGACTTCATTATCACCTGCAATACATACACTTCAAATATTATATTATGGTCATAATATAGCTTAATAAGTATTGTACATAAATATTAGCACACGTCTTATGTTATAACTTTTTTGGTGCATCATTTAAAACCAGCTATGTTTGCATGTAGTCTTGTTCGATTCACCTCAGTCATTACTCCCCACTGTTTATATTTGTAATACATTTAAATATCGATTTATCCAAAATGTTTGGCGAGACAACGGTGACACTTTTCCGCTTATTAGTGTATGATGTTCTCAATTCATTTTATTGACCTGCGTGGCTAAGAATTTACTTTCATATAAACAGTATAATACATATAAGTAAAAGTATATGGTATTATGACAACCTACACACGCATCACATGCATCACTAATTTGCATAGAAGGTCGTTGAATAATAATACGTTTACAGGCTGATAAACAAAACACGGTATAAATGTCTTTTAAAATTCTTTATTTTTCTTTATCATGCATAACATTTTTGGGAAACCTTTAAATAATACATGTTCATTACTTTATGGTTTTCTCACGTATGTAACACTCATTTGAAATTTATCTGTGCTTAATGCCTGTCCACAAGATTGATGTATTCCGCTTAGAATACTCCATACGTCTCCAAGTGTTAAATTTTTAGCTTTTCGAAAGGGTAAATATCCTTCTTTACCCGTTGAGTGATCCAAGCTGTTAAAGCTAATTCCCACGTAGTCTTCAGGTGTCAGTTCACTTGTAATATATTCTATGACCTCGTTGATTGCACTTTTGATCCATAAAACGGAATCGCCTGTATTCCCTTTAGGTTCTTCTTTGATCTTAAAAACCAAACGTCTACCATTTATTCCAAAACGTTTAACTTTGTTTACACTTTCTTGGATGATCTCAAATTTCGTATTATCTGCCATGTTAATTATTTAATTCTTCTTCTTCGTTGTTGACTGCTCGGAAGCTCAATGCTTACTGCCTCTTTTTTTTCAGATTGACGTTCTATTTATAGCTTTTTAATATTCAAGTTACATAAACTAGGGCCTTATATAAACCTTTAAAGTCTCTCTTCCCCCCTTTTTTACAAACTTCTACAACCAAACAACGCTTGGATAATATGATTTCTTATGAGCTGTTTTTTTGAAAATAGAGACACGAGAACTCTCTCTCTCTCTCTCTCTCTCTCTCTCTCTCTCTCTCTCTCTCTCTCTCGATAGGAACCTTAATGTTAAAAGTATCTCTGCAGATTGTTGTGAACACTCGTTTTAAAGTATAAATAACAATTTTTATTTCAGTGTGATTTCTAATAATAATGATTTATATAATAATATATAATAACGTAATCAAAGTAATTACTCAATATCATGAATAAACTTACGTCCTAAAAAGCATAAAAATGGTTCTGTCTATCTGTCTGTCTGTCTATCTTCTTGATAAAAAAACAAATGGAATGTCCGTCTATCTGTTCGCTAATATTTATTCCTGTATGAACCTATAAAAGCTACTAGGTAGATTTTTTTTATAATATGATGTTTTAAAATAAATAAATAAGAGAATTTGATGTTAATAAAAAATGTTAAATACATGCTTATTATTATAACCTATTATGATAAATTCCAATTATAACGCATCACATATTGTAGTTAATAACAAAGCACCGCAGTATTAAAACAGCCTGTAACCACATTTTTGCTTGTATTCAATCAACCAATGATCAGTCTGTAGACGCGACGTGTTTATATACACACTTTAATGGCGCTGAGGCAAGTCAACCTAATAGCTCACTTGGTTTAGTCGCGGCACGCAGACCTAAAAGTCCCGAGTTCGAAAACACACTCGCTCTGGCATGAAAAAAAAAGCTGTGCGGGCTGCCTACGTTGTAGGCGATTAAAATATCGAAGACATCAGCTCTCTAGCTTATGTATTGCAGATTGCATACCTACCTGGGGTTAAAATCGTCTTTGCAAAATCTGTGTAATATTCAACACATTTTAATGGCAGTTTAATATTATGCTCGAGAGCGGTCAAAAGCGCCGTCCTAGTCAGCGCACGAACGTTTCCAGGTTCGAATCCACAGCTCGGAAGCGATCTGGTTTACTGGCTTTATTCAATGACTTTTAAGCAGGACAGCGGGGGTAATGTTTACAATGTCTGGAATTGATAATGGATTACCGGGAATTAAAAATAATTACCAAGCTGATGCAAAATAGCTTCATCATAACATAATAATGGAACTTGTGTAACAGGACACGGGTTGCGTAGCGGGTGAATCAAGCAACGATCAACCTCGGTGACTTAGACGGGATATGGTGTGTAGAAGATTATAAGTCTAGAAGGGAAAGAAGTAAGTATGGAAACAAGGAGGAAACGAGCATCTGGAGGGATGAACCTAAAAAGCGTAACTTGTAACGTCTTAGAAAGGGTTGTAGAGGGGTGTGGAACGGAGCTAAGCACAGTATATCAAGAAGTGTATAAATGAGTCTGAATAGGTCTAGTGAGCTGCCTGGCGGGATGTGTCTGCCTGGTGGGGGTATGTCTGCCGGGTGGGGGTATGTCTGCCTAAATCGCCTTAACTACTACTATAGGCATTTCAGATGTAGTTTACGATAGGCATTTCAAAAATTGGTGCCGATAAGCATTTCAGATATAGGTGCCGATAGGCATTTCAGATATGGTTGCCTATTGGCATTTTTAAAATAGGTGCCGATAGGCATTTCAGATATAGAAGCCGATAGGTATTTCAAATATAGGTGTCGATAGGCATTTCAGATATGGTTGCCGATAGGCATTTCAAATATAGGTGCTGAGAGGCATTTCAGATGTAGTTTCCGATAGGCATTTCAAAAATTGGTGCCCATAGGCATTTCAGATATAGGTGCCGATAGGCATTTCAAATATAGGTGCTGAGAGGCATTTCAGATGTAGTTTCCGATAGGCATTTCAAAAATTGGTGCCCATAGGCATTTCAGATATAGGTGCCGATAGGCATTTCAGATATAGTTGCCGATTGGCATTTTAAAAATAGGTGCCGATAGGCATTTCAAATATAGAAGCTGATAGGCATTTCAAATATATGTGCCGATAGGCATTCCAGATATGGTTGCCGATAGGCATTTCAAATATAGGTGCTGATAGGCATTTTAGATGTAGTTTCCGATAGGCATTTCAAAAATAGGTGCCGATAGGCTTTTCAGATATAGGTGCCGATAGGCATATCAGATATAGTTGCCGATAGGCATTTAAAATATAGGTGCCGATAGGCATTACAAATATAGCTGTCGATAGGCATTTCAGATCTAAATGCCGAAAGGCATTTCAGATATAGGTGCCGATAGGCATTTGTGATGTGGTTGCCGATAGACATTTCAAATATAGGTGCTGATAAGCATTTCAGATGTAGTTTCCGATAGGCATTTCAAAAATAGGTGCCGATAGGCATATCAGATATAGGTGCCGATAGGCATTTTAGATATAGATGCCGATTGGCATTTTAAAAATAGGTGCCGATAGGCATTTCAGATATAGAAGCCGATAGGCATTTCAAATATAGGTGCCGATAGGCATTCCAGATATGGTTGCCGATAGGCATTTCAAATATAGGTGCTGATAGGCATTTCAGATGTAGTTTCCGATAGGCATTTCAAAAATTGGTGCCGATAGGCATTTCAGATATAGGTGCCGATAGGCATTTCAGATATAGTTACCGATTGGCATTTTAAAAATATGTGCCGATAGGCATTCCGGATATAGAAGCCGATAGGTATTTCAAATATAGGTGTCGATAGGCATTTCAGATATGGTTGCCGATAGGCATCTCAAATATTGGTGCTAATAGGCATTTCAGCTGTAGTTTCCGATAGGCATTTTAAATATAGGTGCCGATAGGCATTTCAGATATAGGTGCCGATAGGCCTTTCAGATATAGAAGCCGATAGGCATTTCAAATATAGGTGCCGATAGGCATTCCAGATATGGTTGCCGATAGGCATTTCAAATATAGGTGCTGATAGGCATTTCAGATGTAGTTTTCGATAGGCATTTCAAAAATAGGTGCCGATAGGCATTTCAGATATAGGTGCCGAAAGGCATTTCAGATATAGTTGCCGATTGGCATTAAAAAAATAGGTGCCGATAGGCATTTCAGATATAGAAGCCGATAGGCATTTCAAATATAGGTGCCGATAAGCATTCCAGATATGGTTGCCGATAGGCATTTCAAATATAGGTGCTGATAGGTATTTCAGATGTAGTTTCCGATAGGCATTTCAAAAATTGGTGCCGATAGGCATTTCAGATATAGGTGCCGATAGGCATTTCAGATATAGTTGCCGATTGGCATTTTAAAAATAGGTGCCGATAGGCTTTTCAGATATAGAAGCCGATAGGTATTTCAAATATAGGTGTCGATAGGCATTTCAGATATGGTTGCCGATAGGCATTTCAAATATAGGTGCTGATAGGCATTTCAGATGTAGTTTCCGATAGGCATTTCAAAAATAGGTGCCGATAGGCATTTCAGATATAGGTGCCGATAGGCATTTCAGATATAGTTGCCGATAGGCATTTTAAAAATAGGTGCCGATAGGCATTTTAGATGTAGTTTCGGATAGGCATTTCAAAAATAGGTGCCGATAGGCATTTCAGATATAGGTGCCGATAGGCATATCAGATATAGTTGCCGATAGGCATTTAAAATATAGGTGCCGATAGGCATTTCAATTATAGGTGTCGATAGGCATTTCAGATATAAATGCCGAAAGGCATTTCAGATATAGGTGCCGATAGGCATTTCTGATGTGGTTGCCGATAGGCATTTCAAATATAGGTGCTGATAGGCATTTCAGATGTAGTTTCTGATAGGCATTTCAAAAATAGGTGCCGATAGGCATTTCAGATATAGGTGCCGATAGGCATTTCAGATATAGTTGCCGATTGGCATTTTAAAAATAGGTGCCGATAGGCATTTCAGATATAGAAGCCGATAGGCATTTCAAATATAGGTGCCGATAGGCATTCCAAATATGGTTGCCGATAGGCATTTCAAATATAGGTGCTGATAGGCATTTCAGATGTAGTTTCCGATAGGCATTTCAAAAATTGGTGCCGATAGGCATTTCAGATATAGGTGCCGATAGGCATTTAAGATATAGTTGCCGATTGGCATTTTAAAAATAGGTGCCGATAGGCATTTCAGATATAGAAGCCGATAGGTATTTCAAATATAGGTGTCGATAGGCATTTCAGATATGGTTGCCGATAGGCATTTCAAATATTGGTGCTGATAGGCATTTCAGATGTAGTTTCCGATAGGCATTTCAAAAATAGGTGCCGATAGGCATTTCAGATATAGGTGCCGATAGGCATTTCAGATATAGTTGCCGATTGGCATTTTTAAAATAGGTGCCGATAGGGATTTCAGATATAGAAGCCGATAGGCATTTCAAATATAGGTGCCGATAAGCATTCCAGATATGGTTGCCGATAGGCATTTCAAATATAGGTGCTGATAGGCATTTCAGATGTAGTTTCTGATAGGCATTTCAAAAATTGGTGACGATAGGCATTTCAGATATAGGTGCCGATAGGCATTTCAGATACAGTTGCCGATTGGCATTTTAAAAATAGGTGCCGATAGGCATTTCAGATATAGAAGCCGATAGGTATATCAAATATAGGTGCCGATAGGCATTCCAGATATGGTTGCCGATAGGCATTTCAAATATAGGTGCTGATAGGCATTTTAGATGTAGTTTCCGATAGGCATTTCAAAAATTGGTGCCGATAGGCATTTCAGATATAGGTGCCGATAGGCATTTCAGATATAGTTGCCGATTGGCATTTTAAAAATAGGTGCCGATAGGCATTTCAGATATAGAAGCCTATGGTATTTCAAATATAGGTGTCGATAGGCATTTCAGATATGGTTGCCGATAGGCATTTCAAATATAGGTGCTAATAGGCATTTCAGATGTAGTTTCCGATAGGCATTTCAAAAACAGGTGCCGATAGGCATTTCAGATATAGGTGCCGATAGGCATTTCAGATATAGGTGCCGATAGGCATTTCAGATATAGTTGCCGATTGGCATTTTAAAAATAGGTGCCGATAGGCATTTTAGATGTAGTTTCCGATAGGCATTTCAAAAATAGGTGCCGATAGGCATTTCAAATATAGGTGCCGATAGGCATATCAGATATAGTTGCCGATGGGCATTTAAAATATAGGTGCCGATAGGCATTTCAAATATAGGTGTCGATAGGCATTTCAGATATAAATGCCGAATGGCATTTTAGATATAGGTGCCGATAGTCATTTCTGATGTGGTTGCCGTTAGACATTTCAAATATAGGTGCTGATAGGCATTTCAGATGTAGTTTCCGATAGGCATTTCAAAAATACGTGCCGATAGGCATTTCAGATATAGGTGCCGATAGGCATTTCAGATATAGTTACCGATTGGCATTTTAAAAATAGGTGCCGATAGGCATTTCAGATATAGAAGCTAATAGGCATTTCAAATATAGGTGCCGATAGGCATTCCAGATATGGTTGCCGATAGGCATTTCAAATATAGGTGTCGATAAGCATTTCAGATATAAATGCCGAAAGGCATTTCAGATATAGGTGCCGATAGGAATTTCTGATGTGGTTGCCGATAGGCATTTCAAATATAGGTGCTGATAGGCATTTCAGATGTATTTTTCGATAGGCATTTCAAAAATAGCTGCCGATAGGCATTTCAGATATTGGTGCCGATAGGTATTTCAAATATAGGTGCCGATAGGCATTTCAGATATAGTTGCCGATTACCATTTTTAAAATAGGTGCCGATAGGCATTTCAGATATAGAAGCCGATAGGCATTTCAAATATAGGTGCCGATAGGCATTCCAGATATAGTTGCCGATAGGCATTTCAAATATAAGTGCTGAAAGGCATTTCAGATGTAGTTTCCGATAGGCATTTCAAAAATTGGTGCCGATAGGCATTTCAGATATAGGTGCCGATAGGCATTTCAGATATAGTTGCCGATTGGAATTTTAAAAATAGGTGCCGATAGGCATTTCAGATATAGAAGCCGATAGGCATTTCAAATATAGGTGCCGATAAGCATTCCAGATATGGTTGCCGATAGGCATTTCAAATATTGGTGCTGATAGGCATTTCATATGTAGTTCCTGATAGGCATTTCAAAAATTGGTGCCGATAGGCATTTCAGATGTAGGTGCCGATAGGCATTTCAGATATAGTTGCCGATTGGCATTTTAAAAATAGGTGCCGATAGGCATTTCAGATATAGAAGCCGATAGGCATTTTAAATATAGGTGCCGATAGGCATTCCGGATATGGTTGCCGATAGGAATTTCAAATATAGGTGCTGATAGGCATTTTAGATGTAGTTTCCGATAGGCATTTCAAAAATAGGTGCCGATAGGCATTTTAGATATAGGTGCCGATAGGCATTTCAGATATAGAAGCCGATAGGCATTTCAAATATAGGTGCCGATAGGCATTCCAGATATGGTTGCCGATAGGCATTTCAAATATAGGTGCTGATAGGCATTTCAGATGTAGTTTCCGATAGGCATTTCAAAAATAGGTGCCGATAGGCATTTCAGATATAGGTGCCGATAGGCATTTCAGATATAGTTGCCGATTGGCATTTTTAAAATAGGTGCCGGTAGGCATTTCAGATATAGAAGCCGATAGGCATTTCAAATGTAGGTGCCGATAGGCATTCCAGATATGGTTGCCGATAGGCATTTCAAATATAAGTGCTGAAAGGCATTTCAGATGTAGTTTCCGATAGGCATTTCAAAAATTGGTGCCGATAGGCATTTTAGATATAGGTGCCGATAGGCATTTCAGATATAGTTGCCGATTGGCATTTTAAAAATAGGTGCCGATAGGCATTTTAGATGTAGTTTCCGATAGGCATTTCAAAAATAGGTGCCGATAGGCATTTCAGATATAGGTGCCGATAGGCATATCAGATATAGTTGCCGATAGGCATTTAAAATATAGGTGCCGATAGGCATTTCAAATATAGGTGTCGATAGGCATTTCAGATATAAATGCCGAAAGGCATTTCAGATATAAGTGCCGATAGGCATTTCTGATGTGGTTGCCGATAGGCATTTCAAATATAGGTGCTGATAGGCATTTCAGATGTAGTTTTCGATAGGCATTTCAAAAATAGGTGCCGATAGGCATTTCAGATATAGGTGCCGATAGA
Source organism: Venustoraphidia nigricollis (assembly GCA_034508555.1). Taxonomy (NCBI): domain Eukaryota; kingdom Metazoa; phylum Arthropoda; class Insecta; order Raphidioptera; family Raphidiidae; genus Venustoraphidia; species Venustoraphidia nigricollis. Next base: position 67,296 of record JAVRKA010000638.1, read on the forward strand.
CACTTCAGATATAGTTGCCGATTGGCATTTAAAAAATCGGTGCCGATAGGCATTTCAGATATAGAAGCCGATAGGCAATTCAAATATAGGTGCCGATAGGCATTTCAAAAGTAGGTGCTGATAGGCATTTCAGATGTAGTTTCCGATAGGCATTTCAAAAATTGGTGCCGATAGGCATTTCAGTTATAGGTGCCAAAAGGCATTTCAGATATAGTTGCCGATTGGCATTTCAAATATTGGTGCTGATAGGCATTTCAGATGTAGTTTCCGATAGGCATTTCATAAATAGGTGCAGATAGGCATTTCAGATATAGGTGCCGATAGGCATTACAGATACAGTTGCCGATTTGCATTTTAAAAATAGGTGCCGTTAGGCATTTCAGATATAGAAGCCGATAGGCATTTCAAATATAGGTGCCGATAGGCATTCCAGATATGGTTGCCGACAGGCATTTCAAATATAGGTGCTGATAGGTATTTCAGATGTAATTTCCGATAGGCATTTCAAAAATAGGTGCCGATAGGAAATTCAGATATAGGTGCCGATAGGCATTTCAGGTATAGTTGCCGATTGGCATTTTAAAAATGGGTGCCGATAGGCATTTCAGATATAGAAGTCGATAGGCATTTCAAATATAGGTGCTGATAGGCATTTCAGATGTAGTTTCCGATAGGCATTTCAAAAATAGGTGCGGATAGGTATTTCAGATATAGGTGCCGATAGGCATTTCAGATATAGAAGCCGATAGGTATTTCAAATATAGGTGTCGATAGGCATTTCAGATATGGTTGCCGATAGGCATTTCAAATATTGGTGCTGATAGTCATTTCAGATGTAGTTTCCGATAGGCATTTCAAAAATAGGTGCCGATAGGCATTTTAGATATAGGTGCCGATAGGCATTTCAGATATAGTTGCCGATTGGCATTTTAAAAATAGGTGTCGATAGGCATTTCAGATTTAGATGCCGATAGGCATTTCAAATATAGGTGCGGATAAGCATTCCAGATATGGTTGCCGATAGGCATTTCAAATATAGGTGCTGATAGGCATTTCAGATGTAGTTTCCGATAGGCATTTCAAAAATTGGTGCCGATAGGCATTTCAGATATAGGTGCCGATAGGCATTTCAGATATAGTTGCCGATTGGCATTTTAAAAATAAGTGCCGATGGGCATTTCAGATATAGAAGCCGATAGGCATTTTAAATATAGGTGCCGATAGGCATTCCGGATATGGTTGCCGATAGGAATTTCAAATATAGGTGCTGATAGGCCTTTTAGATGTAGTTTCCGATAAGCATTTCAAAAATAGGTGCCGATAGGCATTTTAGATATAAATGCCGAAAGGCATTTTAGATATAGGTGCCGATAGGCATTTCTGATGTGGTTGCCGATAGGCATTTCAAATATAGGTGCTGATAGGCATTTTAGATGTAGTTTTCGATAGGCATTTCAAAAATAGGTGCCGATAGGCATTTCAGATAGAGGTGCTATAGGCTCTTCAGATATAGTTGCCGATTGGCATTTTAAAAAAAGGTGCCGATAGGCATTTCAGATATAGAAGCCGAAAGGCATTTCAAATATAGGTGCCGATAGGCATTCCAGATATGGTTGCCGATAAGCATTTCAAATATAGGTGCTGATAGGCATTTCAGATGTAGTTTCCGATAGGCATTTCAAAAATAGGTACAGATAGGCATTTCAGATATAGGTGCCGATAGGCATTTCGATATAGTTGCCGATTGGCATTTTGAAAATAGGTGCCGATAGGCATTTCAGATATAGAAGCCGATAGGCATTTCAAATATAGGTGCCGATTGACATTCCAGATGTGGTTGCCGATAGGCATTTCAAATATAGGTGCTGGCAGGCATTTCAGATGTAGTTTCCGATAGGCATTTCAAAAATTGGTGCCGATAGGCATTTCAGATATAGGTGCCGATAGGCATTTCAGATATAGTTGCCGATTGGCATTTTAAAAATAGGTGTCGATAGGCATTTCAGATTTAGATGCCGATAGGCATTTCAAATATAGGTGCGGATAAGCATTCCAGATATGGTTGCCGATAGGCATTTCAAATATAGGTGCTGATAGGCATTTCAGATGTAGTTTCCGATAGGCATTTCAAAAATAGGTGCCGATAGGCATTTCAGATATAGGTGCCGATAGGCATTTCAGATATAGTTGCCGATTGGCATTTTTAAAATAGGTGCCGGTAGGCATTTCAGATATAGAAGCCGATAGGCATTTCAAATGTAGATGCCGATAGGCATTTCAGATATAGGTGCCGATAGGCATTTTAGATATAGGTGCCGATAGGCATATCAGATATAGTTGCCGATAGGCATTTAAAATATAGGTGCCGATAGGCATTTCAGATATAAATGCCGAAAGGCATTTTAGATATAGGTGCCGATAGGCATTTCTGATGTGGTTGCCGATAGGCATTTCAAATATAGGTGCTGATAGGCATTTTAGATGTAGTTTTCGATAGGCATTTCAAAAATAGGTGCCGATAGGCATTTCAGATAGAGGTGCTATAGGCTCTTCAGATATAGTTGCCGATTGGCATTTTAAAAAAAGGTGCCGATAGGCATTTCAGATATAGAAGCCGAAAGCATTTCAAATATAGGTGCCGATAGGCATTCCAGATATGGTTGCCGATAAGCATTTCAAATATAGGTGCTGATAGGCATTTCAGATGTAGTTTCGATAGGCATTTCAAAAATAGGTACAGATAGGCATTTCAGATATAGGTGCCGATAGGCATTTCGATATAGTTGCCGATTGGCATTTTGAAAATAGGTGCCGATAGGCATTTCAGATATAGAAGCCGATAGCATTTCAAATATAGGTGCGATTGACATTCCAGATGTGGTTGCCGATAGGCATTCAAATATAGGTGCTGGCAGGCATTTCAGATGTAGTTTCCGATAGGCATTTCAAAAATTGGTGCCGATAGGCATTTCAGATATAGGTGCCGATAGGCATTTCAGATATAGTTGCCGATTGGCATTTTAAAAATAGGTGCCGATAGGCATTTCAGATATAGAAGACGATAGGCATTTCAAATATAGGTGCGATAAGCATCCAGATATGGTTGCCGTTAGGCATTTCAAATATAGGTGCTGATAGGCATTTCAGATGTAGTTTCCGATAGGCATTTCAAAATTGGTGCCGATAGGCATTACAGATATAGGTGCCGATAGGCATTTCAGATATAGTTGCCGATTGGCATTTTAAAAAATAGGTGCCGATAGGCATTTCAGATATAGAAGCCGGTAGGTATTTCAAATATAGGTGTCGATAGGCATTTCAGATATGATTGCCGATAGGCATTTCAAATATAGGTGCTTATAGGCATTTCAGATGTAGTTTCCGATAGGCATTTCAAAAATAGGTGCCGATAGGCATTTCAGATATAGGTGCCGATAGGCATTTCAGATATAGTTACCGATTGGCATTTTAAAAATAGGTGCGATAGGCATTTCAGATACAGAAGCCGATAGGTATTTCTAATATAGGTGCGATAGGCATTTCAGATATGGTTGCCGATAGGCATTTCAAATATAGGTGGCTGATAGGCATTTCAGATGTAGTTTCCGATAGGGCATTTTAAAATAGGTGCCGATAGGCATTTCAGATATAGGTGCCGATAGGCATTTCAGATATAGTTGCCGATTAACCATTTTAAAAATAGGTGCCGATAGGCATTTCAGATATAGAAGCCGATAGGCATTTCAAATTTAGGTGCCGATAGGCATTCAGATATGGTTGCCGACAGGCATTTCAAATATAAGTGCTGATAGGCATTTCAGATGTAGTTTCCGATAGGCATTTCAAAAATAGGTGCCGATAGCATTATAGATATAGGTGCCGATAGGCATTTTCAGATATAGTTGCCGATTGGCATTTTAAAAAAAGGTGCCGATAGGCATTTTAGATGTAGTTTCCGATAGGCATTTCAAAAATAGGTACCGATAGGCATTTCAGATATAGGTGCGATAGGCATTTCAGATATAGGTGTCGATAGGCATTTCAGATATAGGTGTCGATAGGCATTTCAGATATAGGTGCCGATAGGCATTTCAGATATAGTTGCCGATTGGCATTTAAAAATAGGTGCCGATAGGCATTTCAGATATAGAAGCCGATAGGCATTTCAAATATAGGTGCCGATAGGCATTCCAGATATGGTGCCGATAGGCATTTCAAATATAGGTGCTGATAGGCATTTCAGATGTAGTTTCCGATAGGCATTTCAAAAATAGGTGTCGATAGGCATTTCAGATATAGGTGTCGATAGGCATTCAGATATAGGTGTCGATAGGCATTTCAGATATAGGTGTCGATAGGCATTTCAGAATAGGCGTCGATAGGCATTTCAGATATAGGTGTCGATAGGCATTTCAGATATAGGTGTCGATAGGCATTTCAGATATAGGTTGCGATAGGCATTTCAGATATAGGTGCCGATAGGCATTTCAGATATAGTTGCCGATTGGCATTTTAAAATAGGTGCCGATAGGCATTTCAGATGTAGAAGCCGATAGGCATTTCAAATATAGGTGCCGATAGGCATTCCAGATATGGTTGCCGATAGGCATTTCAAATATAGGTGCTGATAGGCATTTCAGATGTAGTTCCGATAGGCATTTCAAAAATAGGTGTCGATAGGCATTTCAGATATAGGTGTCGATAGCATTTCAGATATAGGTGTCGATAGGCATTTCAGATATAGTGTCGATAGGCATTTCAGATATAGGTGTCGATAGGCATTTGAGATATAGGTGTCGATAGGCATTTCAGATATATGTGTCGATAGGCATTTCAGATATAGGTGTCGATAGGCATTTCAGATATAGGTGCCGATAGGCATTTCAGATATAGTTGCCGATTGGCATTTTAAAAATAGGTGCCGATAGGCATTTCAGATATAGAAGCCGATAGGCATTTCAAATATAGGTGCCGATAGGCATTCCAGATATGTTTGCCGATTGGCATTTCAAATATAGGTGCTGATAGGCATTTCAGATGTATTTTCCGATAGGCATTTCAAAAATAGGTGTCGATAGGCATTTCAGATATAGTTGGTCGATAGGCATTTCAGATATAGGTGTCGATAGGCATTTCAGATATAGTTGTCGATAGGCATTTCAGATATAGTTGCCGATTGGCATTTTAAAAATAGGTGCCGATAGGCATTTCAGATATAGAAGCGATAGGCATTTCAAATATAGGTGCCGATAGGCATTCCAGATATGGTTGCCGATAGGCATTTCAAATATAGGTGCTGATAGG